>CANXYI010753192.1:0-10325 GCA_948208565.1 Hura crepitans | reverse complement strand
TATGAAATATAACACAGGGTTATTTTGGTAATTTTCTATTGATATTGCTTAATGGCTTAATTTGTAAAGATTATACATGTAATGAATAATAATGATTCTAAAACATAATTTGTATGAGTTATAGTGATTAACTGGATAATTTATAGATAGAAAACCCTAGGGGTAAAATGGTAATTTGTATGATTAGTACTCTAAGTTGAACTTGGATACTGGAACAAGATGAGAATATGGGTATTATGCATGAATAAATAGCTGGACATGTTTTAAGTGTTTGAATTCACCACTGAGTATTATATACTCAGCGTACCTATTTTGTTGTGTAGGTAACAAGAACAAAGACATAGCCTCATAAAGCGTGCGAAGGAGTTCAGAGGTCAATTTTGAGAAAGTTGATAATACACATCTGTATAGCTTTTACACTCCATGTACTTAGGTGGGGGAAATAGGTGTGATGTATATAAGGGACATGATGTAATTTTATGTATATATAGACATATTATGTTGTAAATGATCATCTGTTAATCCTTTTGTGAATGTATGCCTTATGTGGATGTTTTGTGAGCCTAAGGCTCTATGTGTATTCTTAATTATGGCCTGAGGCTTGTGATTGCTATTTGATAGATGTTAATGATAATATGATATTTAGGGGACTAGAAGGGTCTAGGTGATGTGATAATCTATTATAAAAGTGTTTTACAGGTTAAGGAAAATTTGGCATAGTGACTTGGGCAGCTGTTATGCTATCGAATTTTTTAGGAAATACCTGATTGTATTGAAATCAATCTGTAATAGTATGAATATGATAACATGAACCTAAATAGACTATAAGAACAAATAGTACTGATTTTAGAGCTAAATAAAATTGATTAATACAGCATAAGTAAAAGTTAAATAAATGACCGTGGGAGAAGTTAGGATGGGTGACTTGGTAGGAAGTGTATCGCTTATTGGGTTTCTTTGAAAATCTAGTAGGGGGTATTACACATATGCATAGGATGAATAATGCTATGTTCACCATAATTTATATTGGCTAGATTTTGTATAATTAAGCATGATTATATATGGAATTATGCAAAAGTTATTTTGATTACACCACTAAGCAATTCGCTTAGCACATCGTTTAATTTGCAATCCGTAGGTAAAGAGAACAATTAAACCCAAACCTCAAGATATCTAGATAAGCAAGAGAAGACCATTTTTTTTTGGTATATTTTGCTATATGTAATTAAATTATAAGATGTATAGATAATAAAAAGTGCACTCTTATGTTGGTTGTAATTAATCTTGGGCCTAAACCATAGCGTGATATATTTGCAACTTGTACATGGTTTTGTAACTGTATTTTAAACTCCTTAAAACTATTTTATGCTTGTTGATGTCTTTTCTTGAGGTTGAGATTGTGTTGATGTTGATGATGGATTTAAAGTGATCAGAAGGATCATGAGATGGGAAAATGGTTGTGACATTTTAAAAGTGTTTTTCTTGATTGCATGTTACCATTCAAAATTTGGGATAATGCTTGATATAGTTGTTATGCAGCTGAAACTTTGGCACGAGGATTCTTAATTTTGAATATGTAACTCGATTTTTGAATACTTATATTTTTATGTATTAACTAAGCATGATAAGATGATTTAAATAATGTTGTATGATATTAGAATGGATAACATGTTATGTGCGCACTCATTAGTTGTGTTCAGTAAGCAATGGGACCGAGTAATGGGTGTTATAGTTTAGCTTTATTTGCCACCCAAAATTCCAACCTGCATAAGCCAAATTCACGCTAAATGATTTTGAAAAATAAGAAAACTCAAAATGAAGTAAAGAATTCACACTTAGAACTTCAAATGTAGCACTTTAATCTTCTATCAAAAGGAATCCTTCTCCTATGATGTTATAGCTCCAATTTTCCCTCCAATATCATGAACAATTTCCTTAATTGAAAGATGGTTTAATTAATGAAATAAACTCTATAGCCAACTAAAAGAAATAGAATCAAAATTTCTACTTGTCATGCAGAGAATTCGAATTGCCTTTCTTTTTCACTGAAAATCATCCTCTACCTAGAATTTTTACTTTAAATTATACTACTCCTCAATTGAAATAAGCTAGACAAAAATAGACCCTTGGAAAATTCATGCTTTTTTAGTCTTGCTGTTCCTTTCTATTATTATGATTTTCTTTTCCTTTTACTTTCTTTTATTTCATTTTTTAGCCGAGAATGAAGTTAAAAAAATCAATATAATCTATGGTTACTTTGTTAATTACAATTTTAATCCTTCAATTTCTTAGAAATCCATTAAAATCCCTATTGTAATATTATTTATTTACTTTCGCTCTCTTTGGCATGTAAATATACATATATAACTCAAATTGTATCCTTTAATATATGTGTATTACCAATATAAAAAAACTTTAGCTCAGTTCTATATCTCCTTACTTTTAACCTCGAGTCAAATTTAAAAGACCTTATTTACATATCCAGAAAAGCCATATTTGTATCTTGAGTTCATTATACTAGGATTAAGAAAAATACCATTCATTACTTGGGGTTTTTAGGTCATTACATAAACCAAATCATATAAGGCATACCCATTATTTCTTTTAAAGCCAATCACCTAAAAACATTACATTTCATGTGTGTGTGCGTGCGTATGTTTGTGTGGTCCCATCTAGGAATTGCCATGGCTACACCTACATAGTGCAATGGTCAATGTCTTAACCTTAGCAACTACACTCGCCATCATAATCATAGCCTCGAAGGCACAGTATCTCTAGCAGTTGCTAATCCCTAGTTAACCGGTCAACCCATTTGTAGGTGTCTAACTAATGGACTAACTATCTATTAATAATTTTTATTTATTTACTGTTCATTTATTTTATTTATTTCCATGTTATTAAGACATAAATATTAGTCAAATTCATCTGCTCAATTTTTTCTTGGACAGTTACGGGTCATTTCTTCACTAGATAGCTATAGGTCATTTTATGAAAATGTTACTATTCATTTAGTCATTTTTTACTATTCATTTGGCCATTTCTCATTCTTCTCATGGACTCATGCCATAAAATATATCATACCTTTATGTCTTACATAATATCATATTCCATTACCCTACTTTATCATTATTTTTATCATAATCTTTGATGCCAAATAAATAATTTAAGTACCCCCATTTATATGCCACATACTAAATTTTTCTTTACACTTAGTATACCCTTTTTCTTCAGCAATTTCTTGTCACACCATATGTACACTAATCTTTCCCATAATGCCATACATAGCCATAACCATGTATCATGCCATATCCATACATCCATTTTCACATGCCATATCCCATTTATGTTACATATGTCATTACCATTATAATACCTCATGATTAATGTCATAATACATAATGTACACGTGTCATACATACGTGCATATGCCATGACATATATAGGACCATATATACATTATGGCTTTACATATGCTTTTCACATCTATATCATCATTATCACATGTAATTTACACTATGGCATATTTGTTTCATCAAAACCACATACACATATGTATGAACCAACACTTCCATACACATTTTTATGCATGAATGCATACAAACACATGTTTGAATGCATTAATTGCATCAAATCCACATACCTAGGGTTGAATTCCACCTTTATTCCACACTTTATTACCTTAGAACCCTTAGTTCTTTACTCTCTCTCTTTAAACCTACATATGTAACCTAGAACTTAGAAAATCCATATAAAATCCTACAAGGCTCTAAATCAAAATCTCTAAATATGGTTTTTCCTAGAATTATCAAGGCTACATGAAACAAAAATAAAAACCAAGAAAAGAACACTTACACCCCAAAAAGTCACTATTCACTCCATACTTATATCTTCTATTTGAGAGCTTGTTTTTGGGTTTTCTCACTTAGATAATGTTTTATAGAGCATAGAGGTATTTTTCCATATAAGTTTTGTAAAGTTTGGTGGAGAATTGGTGTAGTAAAGAGAAGAAAATGGTGGAGAGCTAGTCTCTCATGGTGGCATCAACTTTAGGGAAAAAAGAGAGGTAGGAGATGGCTTTTGTGCATATGTGGCCTTCCCACATGTGTAAGGTCATGTATATGGGTAAATGGCATGGTTAAATCACAACATGTGGTGATCTAATGGCCTAAATTAGCCCGATTTTGCCTTAAACTTCAGATAATTTTAAAAATTCATTTATGCTTCTAAAAATAATCACTTTTATTCCAAAAATCCTTATTATCCTCACTTAGGGCCACATAAAATTTTAGGCTCAAATTCAAAAGGCAAGTAGGTGTACTATTCACCTGATATAACAATAAATTATGAAAAAAATATCAAATGACCTCAAAAAATTAAAATTCTTTCACCAATGAACTTATTAGAATTTTTGACCTATAGAGTGTCCTATTTTAAGGTTTGTCCGGGCACATACCGGCACAGTCTCATTTTAGGTCACTATTCACTTATTTATTGTCTAAAATGAATTATTGATTCTGCTAAATTTTAAATTATTTCACTTTCACTATTTTTTGGCCCATCAAAGTTTTATGAAGTACTTAGCTTCTTAGCCTTACAAAGGTATCCTGGCTTCCCTAAAACACTATTTAAGCCTCGGAGGTACTATTCATGAAACCTCGATTTACAAGTGTTACAATTCTTCCCTTTTTAAGAAATTTCATGCATGAAATTACCTGATGTGAACAATTGTGGGTGTTAAGCCTTCATCTGCTCCTCACTCTCCTAGGTGGCCTCTTTAACTTTGTGATGTCTTTATGACACTTTCACTAGTGGAATGGACTTGTTTCTCAGTTGCTTGACCTCTCTGGCTAGAATCTGCTCCATCTCCTTTTCATAGGTTAAGCTGGTTGTACTTCAATATCCTCTGCTGGTATCACATAGGATGGATTTAATCTATACTACTTCAATATTAAGACATGAAACATATCATGAATTTGTGATAACTCAAGCAGTAAAGCTAGCTTATATGCCAACAGTCTTACACATTCTATGATCTTGTATGAGCCAATGAATCTAGGGCTAAGCTTCCCTTTCTTGCCAAACCTAAGTACCTTTTTCCATGGTGATAATTTTAAGAATACTTTTTCACCCACTTTATACTTGATGTCCCTTTACTTTAGGTCTGTATAAGATTTCTAGTGAACGGTGGTAACCTTTAGCCTTTCTCTTATAACCTTAACTTTCTCTTCTGTATCTCTAATAAAAATAACCTTATAATCTTACCTTCACCTTTTTCACTTGAGCAAAAAAGAGTCCTACATCTTTTGCCATATAAGGCTTCATATAGTACCATACCTAAGCTAGCTTGATGACTGTTGTTACATGCAAACTCAGCCAAAGATAAGTATTGGTCCCAGCTTCCTTCGAACTCTATGGCACAGCTGTGTAACATGCCTTCTAGTACTTAAATCACCCTTTTTGATTATTTATCTATCTGAGGGTGAAAGGCTGTACTGTACATCAATTAGGTACCGAGGGCTTCATGTAATTTCTTCCAAAATTTAGAAGTAAATTAGGGGTCTCTATTAGAAATGATGGCTACTGGTACTCTGTGTAATCTTACAATCCCATCAGTGTATAACTGTGCTAGCTTATCCAAGGAATAGTCCATCCTAACCGAAATAAAATGAGCTATCTTGGTCAATCTATCCACTATTACCCATACAACATCGCATTTACTCCATGTCATCGGCAGTCCTATCACAAATCCATAGTCACCTTCTCTCATTTCCATTCTAGTATTGCTATTGGATGTAATAATCTAAAAGGTACTTGATGTTTTACTTTAACTTGTTGGCATGTCAAACACTTAGCCATATATTCAGCCACATCGCATTTCATTCTTGGCCACTAATAATGAGGCTTCAAATCTAGGTACATCTTTGTACTTTTTAGATGCTCAGAGTAAGGAGCTTCATGTGCCTCCTTAAATATCTGAGTTCTCAACTCATCTGTGTTAGGAACACATAGTTTGCTATGATAGTACAAACATCTATCATCTCTCAATGAAAACTTTATAGGTTTCTACTCTTAGACTTTACTCATAATTTGAACCAGATACTCATCCCTCACTTATGCCTCCTTGATCAACTGCTTGGAATCTGTCTTGACTTGTAGTTTAACTAAAATGGCATCTCCTCTTTTATATTCCATCCTGACATTCATTGCCCTTATAGCTACTATGAATTTTTTGGCTCAATGCATCTACAACCATATTGACCTTCCCAGGATGGAAATTTATCAAGCAGTCATAATCCTTTATCACTTCTAACCGTCATCACTGCATTAAATTTAACTCCTTTTATATACGGAGATATTTCAAGCTCTTGTGGTCTGTGTAGATATAACATCTCTCACCATATAAGAAGTGTCTCTAAATTTTTAGTGTGAAGACAATGCTAGCTAATTCCAAATCATGAGTAGGATAATTCCTCTCATGAGGCTTCAACTGTCTAGAGGCATAAGCAATCACCTTGCATTCCTGCATCAACACACAACTAAGTCTGTTATACGAGGCATCACTATAAACAACAAGGTCTTTCCCCTATTCCAATTAAATAAGGATAGGGGCTTCAGTCAACATTATCTTTAATCTATCAAAGCTTTCCTGACGTGTCTCATCCCATTCGAATCTTACATCTTTCCTCAAAAACCTAGTCAATGGTGCTGCAATCATGGAAAAACCTTTCATGAATCGTTGATAATATCTAGCTAGTTCTAGGAAGCTTCTTATTTTAGTTACATTCTTAGGAGGTTTCCACTTTATCACCACTTTCACTTTAATGGGATCCACCTTAATGCCTTATGCTAAAGTGATATGACCTAGAAAGGCTACTACTTCTAGCTAAAACTTACATTTACTCAGCTTAGCAAATAACTATTTCTCTCTGAAATCTTGCAGCATAATTTTGAGGTGTTGTTCATATTCCTCTCGAGTCTTAGAATAAACTAGTATATCATCAATAAACACTACCAAAAATTAGTCTGAATAGGAATTAAAAATCTTATTCATCAGGTCTATAAAAGTAGCTGGGGCATAGTGAGTCCAAAAGGCATCATTAGGAACTTATAGTGCACATATCTAGTTCTAAATGCAATCTTAGGTATGTTAGATTCTTTAACCCATAATTAATGGTATCTCGACCTCAAGTCAATCTTAGAAAATACACTGGCACCTCTTAGTTGATCAAAAAGATCATTAATCCTAGGCAATGGATATTTATTCTTTATTGTCACCTTGTTTAGTTGTCTATAATGTATGCATAACCGAAGTAATTCGTCTTTCTTTTTCACAAATAGCACAGGTGCTCCCCAAGGTGAGGTGCTCGGCCTGATAAACCCTTTGTCCAATAATTCCTGCAATTGCACCTTTAATTCTTTCAACTCTGCAGGCACCATCCAATATAGAGTGATGGATACTAGAGTCGTACCCGAATACACTTCAATCTCAAAATCTAACTCCCATTACAGATGTAATCCTAGTAATTCTTCTAGAAATACATATGGGAATTCTAACACCACTGGAATCTAATCTAGACTAGGTGTGGAGTGGCTGGTATCAACTATATAGGCTAGATAAGCTTCACATCCTTTGTGGATGAGTCGTCTTACTGTAATAGCTGATATAACATTCACCAAGGTATTTTTCTCACCTAAAACTATCACCTCACTTCCCTCAACCGTCCTAAGTATAAGCCTGTTTTGTTTACAATCAACCATAGCTTGATGTTCTAATAACCAATCCATACCTAGAATAATGTCAAACTTATGAAAGGTTAATTCAATAAGGTCTGCAAAGAACAACTAATCCTAAATCACCAGAGGATAATGTCTATATATGTTGTTTACTATCACACTCTATCCAATGGGATTACTAACTTAAATATCTAAGTCTATAGGTTCTAGTTCTAAACCTCTATCTCTTATTTGTGTGGTGCATATATATAAATGAGTTGACTTAGTGTTTATCAAAGATAACACTAGTGCATCAAATAAATAAAATGTATCGGCTATCACATCTGGAGCTTCTACCTTTTCTTGGGCTCTGATGGCATATTGCCTTGCTAGGGCTTTAGTGACTGGCTGAGTTTTTTGGCTATCACTAGGCTGATCATCTCTGGGCTACCTCTACCCTTTACCCTGTGGTAGTGTTATAGATACTTATGTAGGGGCTGCTCTTTCTACCTTTTGTGGGAAATCTCTCTAAGAGTGATCCTTGGCCCTACAGATGAAACACTCTCTTTCTCCAACTAGCTTACATCCCCCCAGTGTCTTCTATGACAAGTCTTGCATGTCTAAGGTGCACCGCTAGCTACTAATGTCGAAGCACTGGAGGCCTGCTATGAGGGTTGAGGCCTGAATGTTAAAGCCTGAGCTGACCTCTGTGGCTGGGCCTATCTTTGAGGTTACTACACCGATTGAGACTGAGACTAAAACTCTCTTTGTCTCTTGCCAGTCCTAGGTGCTATACTGGTCTAGCTTGCTATAAATGGCCTTTTCTTTTAGAGTAGATCTCTTTTCTCCTATAGTATCTCTTCCATGTCATAGGCAGCCACCACCAACTCTGGAAAATCTCTGATCTTAGAGGTGGCTATCTACATCTGCAATTCCACATTGAGGCCTTTCTGGAACCTCTTACATCTTTCCTCTTTTATAGGGATAAACTCTTCTGATATTTGCACAATCTGTTAAAGTCTTTCTCATACTCAGCTACAGATGTCTTACCCTATTTCAAATTAAGGAACTCCTATCTCCGCTTGTCCTTGTACGATTTAGGGATATACTTTTTCCTAAACTCTTTTAGAAAACAATCCCAAGTCACCTTATCTGTAGCGGCTTTTCTCCTTCTCATGGTGTCCCACCAATGGTAGGATTCTTTTTAGAGCAATGAAAGTGGTGTATTTCAAAATCTCTGCTATGTAGTTTAGCTGTTCTAATATCCTCAAGGTCCTTTCTAGCTAGTACTCTACCCTAGTAGCATCATCCTCCCTGGTGCTAAGAAAATCCATAGCTCCCATTTTCTTGACCCTCTCTAAATATGTCTTCTACAATGGTGCTAGAGGTGGAAGAGGTGGTATAAGAGCTAGTGGAGGTGGTGGGGCTACTATGGATGTATGTCTCAAAATCTCTATTATCTGCTGTAACAAGGTTGGTGAGGCCTGGGTCTGAGGGTGTGCCTGTTACTGTGGCTCGTGTGCCACATCACTAGGCTCTAGAGTGTCTGGACTAGCCTTAGGTCCATGGATGGTAGTAAGAGTATGGCTGGCTACCTTTTCTCTTTTGTCTGGTGGGACCTACTCACTCATCATGTCACCATAAAAAGAATAACTTATCACCCTCATGTAGTGTAGCTTTATCAAAGTCACAAAACTTTAGACACTAGCACTCATGTATACTAGGCCTAAAAATGCTTAAACCCACTTAAATACCACTAAATGTAACTCCCCTTGCCTATTCCCAAAGGAACTAGACAAGGAATGCTACTTCCTGCTGGTCACCTATCCAAAAATTGCTCCCAGGCTCATTCATTTAACACTTATGTCAATAGTTAATTCATTTACCCATACAGATATTTTATTAAATCTTTTTTATAACCCTTTTATACTGACTATTTCCCTTTGATAAAAACATATTTTCAGTTGATAAAAATATATTTTACACTAATTGTTCATGTTATGGAAATTTGGGCAGCATAATGGCTACCCAGGTAGCTGACCCAAAAACGTATACCTGTAAAAACACACTTTTAAGATCATACTCAATTCTTCATCATCTCCCAGACCCTTCTAGTCCTCTAATTCCCATATCATGTTACCACAGCACACAAACATCAACACATAGAGCCTAAGGCCCATAACAATCAGACAAGCCAATATTTATATTATACTAGGTATTCATTTATACATCAGGTTCATAATATACATAAACTCAAACCTTGCCTAGCTAAGCCCAACCCCATACATATATACACATGAGTGCCAAATATAAAACCATAAGAAGTATAGAAAGGTACCCTCAAATATATGGATAGCTACATTATAAAACACTGAGGTTAGACCGCTACTTTCTCATAAACCTGCACATAGGAACACCGATACGTTAAGTATATAACTCAATGGTAGATTTAATACAATAAAAGCATGTCATGCAATCATGTATGCCTCACACAAATTAAACATCCATAATGTAGTATAGAAAAATAGTATTATTAAAATAATATTAATTTATTATTTTGTCTTGTTAACTTATTTTACTAGTCTCCAGTTATAGCCTTCATTCCATATAAT
>CANXYI010753005.1:0-12064 GCA_948208565.1 Hura crepitans | reverse complement strand
TTAGCCTATAAACTAGCTTTACATCTAGAGTTACAGTAGGTTCATGATGTGTTTTATGTCTCGATGCTAAAAAGATATAGATCAGACCCTTCACATGTTTTGACAGCTGATAAAGTAGAGATAAGGCTAGATTTGTCATATGAAGAAGAACCTGTACATATTCTAGCTAGAGAGGTTAAGGAATTGCAGAACAAGACGGTGTCATTGGTCAAAGTTTTATGGCCACACCACGGTATGGAAGAGGCTACTTAGGAAAGCGAGGCTCAAATGTGGGAACAATACCCATAGTTATTTGAACCAAGTATGTTGAGGATGACATCTTTTCTAAGAGGGGAAGAAATGTAATAACTCAAAAATTCGACTCTCGTGAATAGTATTTTCTGGGATGAATAGTGCTTCTCCATATTCAAGTTGCACTAAGCATACTAACAGGAAGTATTAATTACAAGAGAATTTTAGACAAAGTTTGAAGCCAATCCGAAGTCGTTTGGATGGTTAAAAATGCTAATTAAGATTTTACGACAATATTCTGTGAATAATGCCGTAAGCAAAGCTAAATCGTAAAATAAATTAAAAGTTACTCAAAATGATCCAAAAATATTACAACCTGATACTCTAATATTTTAAATAGTCCAATGGTTTTGGAATCGAAATTTGCCGAGTTTGAGAACTATTTTTACCTAATTTTTGGGACAAAGTACATTAATTTTCCGGGTTATAGCCGAAATTTGGGCACAAAATTTTGAGAGGATTTAGGGCTTGAATTTATGGAATTTTGGAGATAGGAATGAAGGAAAATCGACTTTTCTATCGGTTATAATAATTTTCTAAAGGGAAATTTTCCTTTCCTCCCATATGTACACAAATCCACTATCCTTCACCCCAAAACTCCATTTTTTTGCCCCTTTCATTTGCTCTCCCTTTCTTTGTGATTTCTCTCTCCTCAGAGGGATCCACTGTACAAGTTTACACCCGAAATGATGAGCATTCTAAAACAAGTCTGTGGACACCAAAATCGTTCGAAATGGTGGAGTATTTTGGGAGAGAAATTGAAAACAAAATCTAGGTAAATAGTAACTTTCTCTCTCTCGGGTTTTCTTTTTTCGTGAATTTTATTTTTCATGGGTTCCTAAGATGTTGTAGGGCATGTATCTAGACTCAAAATATTTTTTCGATTTCTAAATTATTGTATATTATTTATTGAAGTTTGTACCCTTTTATATTCGTAGGTGAAATGACAACTTGAGCCTCCCGAGGCAAGAAAAAGGCGTAAGCCAACTTCGGGAGTCTCGAACTTTTTAATCGGTATGTGTAATCACTTTGATTTGCTCAATTAATCCATTTAGGCATTATGTAATTTATGTCATAATTTATATAAATGGTAATAAATTCTTAAAAATTTAAATAAATGCTATAAAAATTATTTGTGACTTATGACATGATAATTGCATGATATATTATAATTTGGGTGACTATATATGACAAAATTTCATGTATGTTGGCACTATGCTTATAAGTGCATTATGTGATATAAACACCAAAAATGCCATATGGTGTACGTATGCCTAGAAATGTGTGTGTATGATTATTTTATGATTTGAAAAATGTAAAATGGATGTTATAGGTGCTAAAATGCAATGACTTGGCTTGATATACATATGTGTGGCATTATGCCTATTTGAACCCTTAAGCGCGCTAATGTGTATACGAATGTTCTTGTCACTATGGAAATGTTTGGTATGCATCAATACAATGTGATAATATGCTTAAATTGGATTTTTGACAGATAATGGATATGTATGCAAGATATATGGATGATGAGGCATGATAGGATAAATTGAAGGTAAATATGGAAAATACCATAAAATGAATATTTGCATCGATCTTTGTGTCTTCATGTGACATATTGAGATGTTGAGTGTCCCGATGCCATTACACCTCAAAAAATGGATCCTACGAGTGTAATGGACATCAATAGGCCTAAGTTAGCCAATTGTACATTTGTAGGCTATGCAATGGTGTATTAAGGCCAATGATATTTTTTTATGTTAAGATAATAAAATTGAAATGTGAAATTGGGTAAATTGACATATGATGACATGTTTAATAATGTCTATATAGTTAGACAACCTAGTTTGGATAGGTTGACTAGTTAACTAGGATTGTAGCAGCTGCTAGAATACCTTCAAGTACGAGACCTTCGAGTCATTGATTTACATGCCAACGAGTATGAGAGCCTTTGGGCCTAAGATTTACTTGTTGATATACATGAGAGCCTTTGGACCTAAGTTTACTTACCTATGTGTTATGAGAGCCTTCGAGCCTAAGTTACACATCTATGGATGTAGAGAGCCTTCGGGCCTAAGTTATGCATCTTCAAATGTGGAGAGCCTTCAGGCCTAAGTAATTCCATTATCTAGCCTTGTTTTGTTGTCTTATGGATATAGGTATCGGCTAAAAGATTAAAAAGGCATAAATTGAGTTTATATGTTAAATGGCATTATTATGTGATATGCGGCATAATGTGATAAATTACTCAAAATGGGTCTTGAGATGCTTAAATGTGTTTATTATCACTTGTATGATTTATTGATGGTGATTATATGTATATACATCTCGAATTACTAATATGGATAGTTATGAGGTGTATAATGGCACTTATGACTGAAAACATGTATGTTATTACTCTTTGTGATATATGAGTTCGGTATAGTATTTACTATGATTTGTGGTCTAAAAATGGCTATTACATGATTATTGTGATTTATGGCTTATTTGATGCTCAATGACTATGACCTTATGTAAGTAATGCATTATGTCAAGAAATGGTGATTATGTGATATATATATATATATATATATATATATATAGTGCCTCGATAAATTTGCCATCAAATGCATTGTTTATGTTTGTAATGTGCATGTTGGCATATAAGACACCAAATATGCATGAATATAATTCTAGAACCGAAAATTACTCTTATTGCATATAAGTCACTAAAATTGCATTTTTACGATATTAAACCTAAAATGGTTTATATTTTATATAATTTATGGAAAATGCATGTTGGGAATCTTTAAAACCCAAATTGGTTGTGAACATATATCATATGCTATCATTTGCCTTTTTACAAGTTAAAGTGATTACACCACTAAGCGAAAGCGTAGCGCCTTACTTGTTTACAATGCATAGGTAACAAGGTAGCAAATTAGAGCTAAAGCTTCTAAAAGCAGGAGATACGAAGATAACCCATGTGTGGGTATTTTTGTAATATTTTGTAATTGTAGTTATGATGTAAATGTAATGGTATTATAGTTATGTGCTCTTGTGATCTCAGAGGGATTGGGTCTAATTTGCATTTTGAAGTGGGGTTTTGTATTAAATAATTTAACTCTGAATTTTACTTTCCTATGTCTCACATGTTGTGTGTGATGATTAATGAGTTGGATGTGAGAATGATGATTGTGAGAGCTTGTGGCTCATTGTGATTTTCATGTGATTTGGAGGGTCAGGAGGAGCCATGTGAGTTAGAGATATTTGTTGTGATGTATAGAAGTGTTTTTAAATAGGAAAAAATTTGGAAAAGTGTCTCGATATAGCCATTATGCTGTCGAATTTTCAACACAAGGACCCTAATATTTACCTAGTTTTGTATGCCAAAAAGGCTTTCAATGTTTTACTTGCATTTTCGAGTCAAGGAATGTTCTCTTAAATGAAAGTTTTAAATTTTAATGATTTTCGATAACGGAATTAGATATTATTTTGCGTGTACACGTCCTCTATTTAGGTCAGGAAGTATGGATCAAGCGACGGGTGCCACACTATGTTCTATGGCCTAAAGCCTATAAAACTCAATCCAATTCACTTGATCGGCACTACTGATATGCCTTAAGTAGCTGACCATGGAGACTTTGTGTAAGTAGCAGTGGATTGAGTCTCTGATAGATGATGCATTAGTCTAACTGGTATTACAGAGGGTGCCAGTCTGACCAAGGAACTCCTAGTGTGTGTTGAGAGATATGGGGATCTCTATAACCTCATCTACTGGTAAGTGGAGGAGCTCAATGAATTGTAAGAATGATAGCTTGTATCGAGTCCCAAGCACAGTAAACTATATAGCTATAGTGTCGCTTAGATAAGACTATATGAACTGGAAAGTGCTAAAAAACTCCAAGGTAATGGCAGGGTATGTGGTGTATCTCTGAAAGTAAAACTCCATCCAACCTACTTGCACCAGTAGGTGATCCACCCTATTAAAGATGCCTCGATCTCTAAGGGTTTGAGTGCATAAATATTGGCTCCCGATCTGTGTGACAGTAGAGAGGTGTTGAAATTGTTCATCCTCTTCGTGAGAAAGCCAACCAGGAATAACCACATGCTCAGGCATGGGCTAGTGATATGGATAGATCTATTGGCATCATGGAGGTATGGTTGTGTATATATAATGTTTGGAAATAAGAATGTATAGGTGGAAATATAAGAAAATGACAAAAATGGAAAAAATAGGCCTTAAATAGAAGGTGGGCCAAAACAGTCATTTTTGCTTTTGGAAAATGACTGTTTTAGGCCTTGAAAATAGTCGTTTTCATGGCTAAAATAATTGTTTTCCTTTACAACAAATGGCCATTTTGGCTGAACCAAAAGGCCTATTTTTAGGCTAAAAATGGTTGTTTCTCTAGTAAAATGCCTGTTTTCACCCAAAACGCCTATTTTCTCTTCCTAGACTATAAATGCATAGATCCTCATGCCACTTAGGTTTTTTGCGTTTTCTTTTTTAATGGGTGATGAATTTCTATAAAGACATCACAAGATTTTTTATCTTCCCTCCACATGGGCAAACTCCTGCTTTGGCTTCTTTTAGTGGTCCAAAATTTTTATGGAGAGTCCATATTGACCTATCCTTTTTGAAAGTTATTACCCACTTTTGGGACCCATAATTCTATGTTTTCCAATTTTCTCTTCAAGAATTATGCCTTCTGTCTACAGAGTTTGCTGCAATCTTAAGGGTGTTTTATTCATCTAATACACGACCTTGTTGTTTGAACTATATTCCTCATTACCCATATGAAGTAGTTGATGCACTTGGCATACTCCTATCATTAACAGTTAGATAGGCTCCAAGGTGAGAGCCTATTTATCTAAACTATTTACTGGCATATGTCAAGAGCTGCACTAGCATTTTATCCTTTTATATAAGTGTTTATTTATTCATCTTTTTCTCTAGGTATCTCATAGTTACTTCTGAAGGTCATTTTAGAGATTATCAATTATTCAATGTGATAAATGACCTGACAAAATGCTTGAACCTTTTCCCCCTAATCCTTACTAAGACTATCCTAGGCCTAGATGCTGTGCAATTTGATAAAGTTGATTTCATTCGTGGGAGCCCGCTTCTACTTTAGGTTTTTTATTTTAGGAATATATCACCTCTTAAGGGGTTTTCACCTAAACCTTTAGTCTTCCTTTTGCTTAGAAAGCCCTATCAAGTTTTTATTCCTAACATACTTTTAAGAATAGACTACCTTTGTGGGTTTTCACCCTATCCTCAGCTTGGCTTTTGCTTAGGAAGCATTTCTCAAGTTTTCATTCCCAATAACTTTTTTTAGGTTTGGTTGTAAGAGCTTCACCTGTTAGATGATCCTCCCCCTTGTGTTCTTGGGTCTTATAGTCTAAATTATTTATTGCCTTGCACCATTATGTGTTGCTTCATAGATATTGAGCAATGTATCTTCTAGTTGGGTGCCACAACTAATGATAGCATAAGTTTTAAAAGTCCTTGGATTCCTTTATAATATGTGAGACATAATGGCACATCAGGTTGTTTTCCCCTAGTTGGTTTGCACAAGGTTACTTTTTGCATTCTTAATCAGTGTGTGAGGCAATTTGGTGAGACCTAGGGTATCATTACTTGTCCACTATCTTTTTAAGGGGAAGACTTAGCAGTCACTTTTGTTGCTGATTATCATAACTTATGGAAGCATTTACCTTTGAACACTAATATTCCTGCCAAGGCTCTTACAAATTTTGGACCTTTGATCTATATAAGGAATGGGTGAGGAGTTCTTCTAGAGACAACCAAACCCGATGGCTAAAGATGGAGGGTAAGAGCAGTAACAAGAGGCAGAAGATCTGAAAATGTATTTTTATTGCTTTTCTAAACTTGTGTACAAAGAAATGTAATAATAATATTTCTATATCTCGAGTCTATAAGATACTTAATCAAGCTTATTAAAGTAGTCCTATCTACTTGCATCATATTGGCATTTTATGATAATCACAATAGGACATTAATGCAACAACACATGTCCTCATTTAATCAAGAGAAATCTTAATTACATCTTAAACTCTTGTCATCAATTGACCCTTATAGTTTTTCTTAATTAACTATTTTCTCTCAGCTCCTAATTATTGAATAGGATGCCTTTTTTTTCACTCTATGAGGGCAACCATTTTTAGCAAGGCCATTTTTTTTATTTTTGACCCATAGGCTATTTTTCTCTTCTTTTTCTCTTTTATTTATCTTTAGCCATGGAACCTTTTAACTCTATCCATATTCATAGGCTCCTTGAACTCATTTCCATCACAATCTATAAGAATTGTGGTGCCCCTTAATAATAATTGTTTAAGGATGAATGGTCCTTCCCAATTTGGTTTAAACTTCCCCCTTAGATTAATCAGACTTGGTCTTATCTATTTGAGAACTAGTCTTCCTTCTTTCAACTTATGATTCTTTACCCTTTTACCAAAGGCTCGTGCCATCCTTTTCTGATAAAATTGATTGTGATAATTAGCTTTCAATTACTTCTCATCCAAGAAGTTTAACTATTGGAAACTCTGTTTTATCCATGCTATCTCAAGTATCTCTACTTCTATTACCACTTTTAATAAGTAGAGTTCGATCTCTACTGGGAGTATGACATCTATCCCATATACTAGAGAGAATGGAGTGGTGCTCATTGAATTTTGAATCATAGTTTTGTATCCTTAAAAAGCAAAGGGAAGTTTATTAGCCTAGTCTCTATAAGTTACTACAGTCTTAGCCAGGATCTTTTTATCATTCTTATATGCTGTTTTGACTGCTTCATTAGCTTGTGGTCTATAAGGAAAGGATTTATGGTGTTGTATCTTATACTTCTATAATAGGGCCTTTGTCTCAGCCTGAAATTTGACACTATTATTTGAAACTATATGGTATGAAGCCCCATATCTATAGATCAAATTCTTCTCTATAAATTTAGCTATCTCTTTCGGCCCTAATTTCTTGAAGGATTATGCTTTAACCTATTTTGAGAAATAGTCAATGGCTACCATAATGAAATGATAACTATTTGAGGCTATCAATGTATCTCTCTAATTCTATCTATTCTCATGTAGCAAATGCTAGGGATATTATGTAGTTATGATACCAGCACATGTCTTAAATCCTCATACTACTGGCACTTATGACACTTTTGAATATACTTTGAGCAATCATGGTTTATAGTGAGCTAAAAGAACCCTTGGCACATGATCTTTTTGGCTAACTCTAAACCATTCATGTGTGTGTAATAAGACACTATATGTATTTCTTCTATGATCCTTTCTACTTCTTTCTCCTCTAACCAATGGAGCTAAAGACCATCTACTTGCCTTTTGTATAAGACCCCATCTACACTAATAAACTGAGTTGATAGCTTTCTTAATCCTTTCTTATCTCTATTTGTAGCTTCTTTCAAGAATTCTCCTTTCTCTAGATAATTCTAGATGTCATAAAACCATGGCTTATCTTTTTCCTTACTCTATCTCCATTATCTACTCTGTCTCATAGCAAGGCTTTTTTGAACTGGGAATAATCACTAGTTTCATGACTACCCCTTTTGAATTATCCCACATAGAGACCAGGGTGGCTAATGCGTCTACTAGCTGATTCTTATCTCTAGGAACATGGCAAAAACTACACATCTCGAACTATTTATTGATGGATCTCAGATGCTCTACATAGGGCATTAATTTCTCTTCTCGAATGGCCTATTCTTCATTGTCTAATACACTACCAAAGATGAATCTCTGAACACCTTAATCATCTTTGCATTAAGAGCCAATAATGCTTTAAGCCCAAATATGCAAGCCTTATATTTAACCATGTTACTTGTTACCTTGCACCTTAAATTTGTAGTGAGCGATAGCTTTTCTCCTTCAGGGGTTATTAGAATTACCCCCACTCCTACTCTTTTGCTGTTTACTGCCCTATCAAAATGCATCTACCATCCTTGGACTATTATCATGGCTAAATGCTCATCTAAGAATTCAAATTCTAGTGCTTTCACCTTCTAGTGGATAACTAGCTAGGAATTCTACGACTACACGCCTTTTTATGGTTTTCCTTGTTATGAACTGAATATCAAACTCTTATAGCAAAAGAATTTATTTACTTATTCTCCCTACTAAAGATGGAGCTAACTGAAGATATCTTAAAGGATTATGTTTGGATACTGCCTATACTGAATATGATTGAAAATAGTGTCTTAGTTTCTTCGAAGCCCATACCACTGCCAAACATAATCTTTTCCATTTTTACGTACTTGGCTTTATAAGAAAGAAACTTCTTGCTCAGGTAGTAAATCACAAACTCAACATTAAATTCATCCTTTTGTGTTACCATGGCCCCTACTGAGCTTTCGTCAATAGATAGATAGAGAATTAGTGGCTTCTTATGCCTTGGTGGTTGTAAAACTAGTGAATTTAGTAGATATTCCCTTATTATGTCAAAAGCCTTCTAACAATCATCATTCCATTTAACTAGTTAGTTCTTTCAAAGAAGTTTGAAATCTCTTTATCTTTCTTTAGAACTAGCATCTCTTTGATAGCTTTGACTTTATTAAGGTCCTCCTCGATCCCTCTTTAACTCACTATATGCCCCAAAAGTTTACCTGAAGTTACTCTAAAGACACATTTCTTAGGATTTGGATGTAAGTTATACTTATCAATCCACTAAAAGAATTTTTCCAGCGCCTCAAAATGCCTTTCTCTTGTAGCGAACTTGATCATCATGTCATCCACATAGACCTCCACTTCCTTATGAATCATGTCATCTAGAATCTTTATAGCTATCCTCTGATAAGTGGCTCTTGCAATTTTCAACCCAAAAGGCATAACACTGTAGCAGAAGGTCCCCCATTCTATGATGAAAGTAGTTTTTATCTTATCCACTATCCTATTTAGAATCTGATTATAACCGGCATACCCATCGATAAAGCTATACTTTTTACACATCGTTGCACTATCAACTAAAACATCTATGTATGGAAATGGAAAGTCATCTTTTGGGTAGGCCTTATTTAGATCCTTGTAATCTATGCACATCCTAACTTTGCCATCTTTCTTGGTAATAGGTACAATTTTGGCTAACTAAGTCAGGTACTGGACTTTTTTTAAGAATTTAGCTTTAATTTGCTTGTGCACTTCTTCTTTTATCTTTTCTACCCATTTTCGCCTCATCCTTCTTAGCTTCTACATTATTGGTTTCACTTCTGGGTTTGTGTGAATGGCATGTTTAGCTATCTCTCTATCCATCCTAGGCATGTCTTCATAGGTCTAGGTAAAGACTTTTTCGTACTTTTTTAATATTCTCTCAAATTTTATCCTCTTTTTAGGAGTTAAATTAGATGCAATTAAGATTTCTTTTAGGTTTTCATTAGTACCAAATTAAACAAGGTAGTATTGATTGAATTAATGTCAAACATGTTGTGCATGTCATGATTATTATTATGCATGATGCAATTAGATGAGACATCACAAAAATAAGCAAAATTGTTAATTTTATTAACAAAAGAATTAGAAACATTATCATCATTAAAAAGTTATGGTGCATAAAGAATTTTAAAAAAATCTTCTAAGGTTCCTTCTCCTATCTTCTTCTTCCCTTTGTCTTGAAGCATGGCAATAGTCAGAATTTCATCTTTGGGCTTGATTTCTAGATTGCCCAGATTAATCATGACCTCTTCATCCCAAAAGTCTTAGGTGGCTCTGATTTCACTTGTGGCCCAATCAAATACACCATTGAAGATTTTAAACCCAGTTACAACCTTCCCCTTTACTATAGTGAGCTCTAACTCTCTATAGTAACTGACATTCCCTTCAGTACGAATAAAACTCTCTTCTAATGGTGGGATACCCTTACTCATCTTCTTTGGCTCTGAAGCTTCTACTATGTATCCTAACCCCTTTTGATCCTTCTAGCTTTTTAGCTAAATGACTAAGATCAAACCATTTGAATCATGTCCCAAACTAGCTCCAAGTAAATAATTCATCTTCTTTAGCACATTTACCACTTTGGGATCATCCTCTTCTTCTTTTGAAAAGATCTCAGCTATATAGAAACCATTAAAATGCTAGTTTGCTATCTCAAGCATTGAAACCTAATTCTCCCTCATAGCCCTTATTGTCACAATCTTACCTTCATAGGGAATCTTTATCCTCTGATGCAATGTTGATGAAACCCTTCTTAACTTATAGAACTATGGTCTTTCTAAAAGCAGGGAGAAATTCTCAGGGATGTCAAGCACTGCAAATTCCACATCATCTATGGTTAGCCTTATTTTGACCTTAACTTTAAAAGTCCCATATGATTGTCTCTTAGTATTGTCATAGGCTATAATGGTAAGCTTGAATTGAGAGATTATTGAATCTTTAATCCCATACATAGCTATTACTTTGAGACGACACATATTGATTGATGATCCTTCATCAACCATTATATAAGTTGTGTGCTTACCATTTACTTTTACTTTTATATACAAAGGATGGTTGTGATGACGCCCTTCTGGTGGAAGATTAACATCTAAAAAACTAACCACTGCCTTTTCTTCCTCCTTTACCATTACTATTAGCTCAAATAGCGATATGGTAGTTGAGACCATTATAGCACATAAGGCCTTAACCACCTTTTGATGATGTGAGAGGGATTGGCACAATAGATCCCAAATTGAAAACTTTGTGGGAGTCTTCTTTAGTTTTTTCTTTACTACATCTTCTTCTTTGTCTACAACTAGGGGAATTGGCTCCTTTTTGACTAAAGGCATTACTCAATTACTTTAAGTTACTACATTAGCCCCCACTTCTTCAACTGATTTTTGCTTAGAATATGAATTACATCACAAGTCTTAGACCTATTCCTCTAGCTCACTTTCACTATCGGTAGCCCATATATCTATTAGACAAACTGGACCTTGACTTGATTCTACCTTTTTTTGTACTGCTAGGTAGTCATATAAATCCCATAGCACATACCATTCCAGTAATCCTAAATTAACCATGTTAATAGGAGGAAGAACATTAGAGTAGGCACCCTGACCCTTTTATCTCTTCTATGGGTTAAGGATCTACCTTGAATAAATTAAATCTTGAATTCTATCTATCAAAGTGTGGCAATTGTCTATGTCATAGCCCGTGTGTTGATGATAAGGATAGTACAAGTCCGATCTATGATAAGGCTAGCCCTTATTCCTGGCAGGTCTAGAAGGGATGGGTTAGAGTTTCCCTTTTTTTTGGAACTATTTTAGGCACCAAGATAATGGTTTGCCCATATTCAAATAATGTCTTGTCACAACAAACACTTTAGTAGTTTTATTGGTCCCACCAAAATTAGTTCCACCTATGGTTCTATTATTTAGATTCCTTCTATTATTAAACCCCCCTGAGTTCTTTTTCTATTCAGTGTGCTCCTCTTCCAAATCAATTGTTATATACTTCAGTGATTCCCAATCTTTAAGCCCTTTTGCTTTTAACCCATCCTTTAAGTATGGGCTAGCATTCTTGATAAATATATGGATTTGATCCGTTGTTTTAGGCTTTCTCCTAATTTCCAAAACCTTAAACCTCTATCTTATTAAATACTCTAAAAAGGTCTCATTAGGCTTTTGTTTAAACAACTCGATGTTTTTCATTGTAACCTCCATTTCTATGCTATAGTCATACTAATTGATAAAAGCTTTAGTAACTTTACCCCAGTTTTCTATAAACTTCTTTTCTAGCCCTAGGTACTAGTTAATTACTCTCCACTATAGTTTTAAGCTGAAATAAGCTA
>CANXYI010752979.1:0-15430 GCA_948208565.1 Hura crepitans | reverse complement strand
TTTGCTTATGCACATACATCACATAATTTTTTTGACCAACTTTGAAATTAATTTACAGTTCAAATTTGCCTTGTCACTATTCCTAAGACACTACCATAAAAACTTTTGTAACATTTTTAACCACTCTAATAAACTCAGATTGATTTAAAACTTTGCCTCAAATTATTTTGTGACTAATATTTCATTCGGTGACTTTAGTGCATCTCAAGTTTCAAGAATACTATTTATCTCGATAAAGTACTATTAATAAGTATTGGGATTTTTGGGGCATTACATTTCTTCCCTTTTTAGAGAAATGTTGTCCTCAACATTAAAGTGTTACCTAGTTCAAACTATACATACATTGCTCTATCATCTGAGCTGCCATCTCCTAGGTTACTTTTTCCATCTGATGATGTCTCCAAAGAACTTTTACTAAAGGCATTGACTTATTCCTCAATTCATTCTTTGCTCTGTCAATAATCCTCACCAGTTCTTCTTCATAAGACAAGTCAGGATTAACCTCAATGTCTTTCATTGTTAATGCATGCATAGTATCCAACCTATATCTTTTGAGCATTAAAAAACATGAAAAATGTTATGAATCTACTAAAGTTCTGAAGATAAAGCTAGTTTATAGGCTATTAGTCCCATATGTTCTATGGTTTTATATAGCCCAATAAACCTAGGACTTAACTTCCCCTTCTTTCCAAATCACAGAGCCTTCTCCCAAGGTGAAACTTGAAGGAAAACCTTATCTCTCACTTCATATTCCACATCTTTCCTCTTCATATCTACATATGACTTCTTTCTATTAGAAGCTACCTTTAGCCTCTCTTTGATGATCTTTACCTTTTCTTTTATATCTTATATCAAATCTAGCTCTGTGAGCTTAGTTTCATTGAGCTCATTCCAACACAATGGAATTCTACACTTTTTTCCATACAAAGCCTTATAAGGAGCCATGCCAAGACTCATTTGATAATTGTTGTTATAAGCAAACTCAGCTAAAAATAAGTGTCTGTCCTAGCTTCCCTTAAACTCCAATGCATAACCTCTCAACATATCCTCGAGAAAATGAATAATGCTCTTAGATTATCTATTGGTTTGTGAATAGAATGTTATACTGAATTTCAATCGAGTACCAAAGGCATCATGAAGATTCTTCCAAAACCTCGATGTGAACCATGGGTCCTGATCCAATATGACCGAAGATGGCACTCCATGTAATTTGAATATCTTATCTATATAAACCTCTACTAGCTTCTCTAAGGAGTAGTCCATTCTGACCGATATAAAATAAGTTGTCTTTGTCAAATGATCTACAGCAACCCAAATTGAGTCACACCTGCTCTTTGTCATAGGTAGCCCAACCACTAAGTCCATGGTCACTCTATCCCATTTCCATTCTAGAATCTCTATAGAATAAAGCAATCTAAAAGGACCTTGGTGCTTTACCTTTACTTGCTAACAAGTAAGGCACCTTGTCACATACTTAGACACATCTGTCTTTATGCCTAACCACTAACAAGAAAGCTTAAAATCTTAATACATCTTATTGCTACTAGGATACATTGCATAAGGAGCACTGTGAGTTTCTTGCAGAATCTACTTCTTCAACTCTTCCATATTTGGCACACAAATTCTATCATGATAGTACAATCAGCTATCTCCCTTAATCTCATACTCTACAAGCTTCCCCTCTTGGATAGCACTTATGATACTTATCAACCTCTGATTATCTCTCTAACAATCCTTCACTTATTGTAATAAACTGGGCTTGACTTGCTTCTCAGCTAATGAGGCACTATCACCTGTGAGCTATAAACTAACATTCATAACTCTCATGGTTACCATGAACTTACATCGACCACTACGTTGGCCTTTCTTAGATGATAGTCAATCATGTAGTCATAATCCTTAATTAATTCTATCCACCTCTTGTCTCAAGTTTAACTTTTTCTATGTAGAAAGATGCTTAAGATTCTTATAGTCCATGTAGATATAACACTTCTCTTTATAATGATATTATGTTTAGGTTTTTAGATGAAACATAATAGTTACATGCTTTAAATCATTAGTAGGGTAGTTCTTCTTATGTGGCTTCAACTATCTTGAAGCATAAGCAACAACCTTGCCATCTTTCATTAGAACACACCCTAATCCATTGTGAGACGCATCACTAAATATAGTGAAATCTTCTCCTAAAATTGTTTGCATAAGAATAGAAGCCTCTATCAACATAGCCTTAAGCTTATCAAAGCTGTTCTAACACTTGTCATCCTAAACAAACTAAACATCCTTCCAAAATAATCATGTCATATAGGTAGCTATCAATGAAAATGCCTTGACAAACTATCTATAGTACCTTACCACCCCTAGGAAACTCCTGATCTCAATAGTGCTCTTAGGTGGATTCCACTCCATCACTGCTTTTATCTTGCTACGGTCAACTCGAATACCTTAAGTTGATGCTATGTGTCCCATGAAAGACACTTCACTCAACCAAAACTCACACTTTCTGAGCTTGGCATATAGCTTTTCTTCCTTTAGAATCTAAAGAATTCTTCTTAATATTTTTTGTGTTATTATTTGTTCTTTAAATAAATAAGAATATCATCTATGAAGACTACTATAAATTGATTAAGGTAGGGCCTAAATACTCTATTCATCAAGTCTATGAATGCTACAAGAGCATTGGTAAGCACAAATGGCATTACCAGGAACTTATATTGATGATACCTTGTTCTGAAAGTAATTTTCACCACATTCATCTCTTTCACTCATAATTGGTAGTATTCAGATCTCAAATCTATCTTATAGAGCACTCTAGCACCTTTAAACTAATCAAATAGATCATTGATCCCTAGTAAAGGATACTTGTTCTTGATGGTCACTTTATTCAATTGTCGATAATCAACACATAACTAAAGTGAACCATCATTCTTCTTAACAAACAAAATCGGTGCTCCCCATGGTGAAACACTTAGGGTGATGAAACCTTTGTCTAGTAACTTTTACAATTAAATCTTTAACCCTTTCAATTCTACTGGTGCCATCTGATACATAGCTATTGATACCAAAGCAGTACTAAGTAGAACCTCAATACTAAACTCAAGCTCTCTCTCTAGTGGCAAACCCGGTAATTCTTTTAGAAAAACATCAATGAACTCAGCCATAATAGGTATGCTTCTAGCATTTGGTTCTTTTGTTCTAATGTTAAACACATGAGCAAGATATGCCAATAACCTTTCCTTATCAACTACCTAATAGTGATCACAAATATCATATTGGATATGAAATTAATTCTCTCTCCAGTGACTGTGATTTTAGACTTATCATCAGCTTAAAGAGTTAATTTCTTATACTTACAATCCAAAATTGCTTGATATTTAGACAACTAGTCCATTCCTAATATCAAGTCAAAATCATTAAAATGCAACTCTATCACGTCAACAAGAAACTGATGTTCTTGTATTCTTAGAGGGCAATCTCTATATATACTGTCAACTACCACATGCTAGCCTATGGGGTTACTAACCATGATCTCTAAGTCAAGTGGTTATGAAACTAACCCCTAGTCTCATGCTTATAATATGCATACATATGAATGTGTAGACCTTAAATCTATCAATGCTAATATAGGAGAGTCAAAGAGGAGAAAAGTATCAGCTATGAATTCTAGCTCATCAACATCCTTCCGAGCTCTAATGGCATACTAATGGGTAGGCGCTCTAGGCTTAAGTTAGGACTTTGATCTATCTTTCTGAGTTCCCTTAGTTCTCTCTCCTCAACCACTCCTTTATCCTGTAGTCTATATAGGTGCTGATCTTTGACCCATACTTTGTCCCTTAGGACAATTCTTGCAGAAATGACCCTATTATCCATATATATAGCACACACCTGACATATTCCTCCAACATTCTCTCCTGTGCCTCTTAAAACATGTCTAACATTGAGGAGCTTAACTCTTCTTGCTTTATGATCCTAGTGTAAAAGTAGTTTAAGACTGTGGCTATCATACTTTCCCTTTAAGACTCTAAGCTAACTTTTATGATTTGCCCTATTTTGAGACTACTGAGTGAAACCAAATTGGAATCCCTTATACTTCTTATCTTATGGTAGAGCTGAACTACATGCTCCTTGACCAACTATTCTCTTCTTATGATAGAACTCCTTCTTCTCTTTTTGAACCCCCTCAGCAGATCTACGCACTGCTACTAGCTGTAAGAAATCCCTTATCTTCATCAGCACAACCTGAGATTTAATGTCAACATGTAGTCCCTTTTCAAACCTCTTACACTTATCTACCTCAGTGGTGATGGTATCCTTAGCATATCTACTAAGCATGGTGAACTACTTCTTATATTCACTAATGGTCTTCTAGTCTTACTTCAAATTCATGAACTTTTGTTACCTCTCATCAAGGTAGTCCTCCATAATGTTTTTATGCAACTTTGTTAGAAAATACTCTTAAGTTAATTGATCCTCAGTTTTATACTCTATAAGATGCTCTCAGCACTTCGAAGCTTTTTCCAAAAGAAGTGAGGAAGCACATATGACCCTATTTGCTGGCATGCACCTCATCTACTTCATAAATTTTCTTAATGCAGTCTAGATAGTATTTTGCCATCCCTAGAGTAACCTTACCCACCTCTTTAAAGTTTTTACCCCCTATTTTCTTCACTCTCTCTAAATATGTCTTTTAGTGGGCTAAAAGTACCTTAGGCTATGGTGGTGGTAGAGGAACATCAGCTATAGCTTGCTTTAGTAGCTACAACATCTCTTATAGGAACACTAGTGGAACTTATCCAGTAGGTTGTGCATGCCCTAGTACATTAGCAGATGAAAACCTCACTTTTATAGCCTCAAGTGCAACTATAGTTAAAGTATGACTCCCTACTTCATCCTCAATACCTTATGCTAAAGCACTAATTATATCTGTAGGTATAAAAATAATTCGATAAGCCCAGACAACCAATAGTATGTGATGTAAACTTTAAACACTATTAGCACTTAAATATTTCCTAGGAATGCCTAAATCGAAGCTCCAATACACCAAATATGACACCCCTTACCCGGTCTAGACGCTGGCTGATTGCTAATCCTGAGATGTGCATTCATATCAAGTTATCCAAACTTATCTACCCATTTAGTTGTTATAAATCATTATTTATTAAAAATGTTGCGTGTGAAAATATGGGTTTTCAAAAACTTTTCCAAATAGTGTTATTTAAAATTGGGAATCCTCGTGCTGAAAATCCAGTACTATAACAGCTATATCGGGCATTATCCCAAATTTTAAATAGTAACCTACATAAAAACAAACTCTTCTAAAACTCATTCACACATTTCCACCATCTCAATGTAATCATCTAATCACTTTATAACACACAATCGGAACATATGATATCTCAACCTCAGAAAGAGATATCACAAAGCACAACATAGGATATCTCAACCTCAGAAAGAGATATTACAAAGTACCACATGCAATATCATAGTTTAATATGGCATTCAAATGTTAAAAACCAAAAAGAATGTTTAAGTTGCAATTTAGTTATAAAATAAATACATGTTAAGCCTATCCCCTTTGCATATACATTTGAGTGCACCTATACATCACAACTATTACATAGAAGAGCCTTACCAAAATAAAGCCTTCTCTTAAAGTGTCTTAATGTCATGAGGCTTTAAGTATCAAAATGTCTTCATACCTATTCACCGTAAACAAATGACTCGCTAAGGGAATTGCTTAGTGGTGTAATCAAAATAACATGTGCCAAATTACCATTCTTAACATGCCATAATTATATGCCAATTATTATCATGTATAACTATCAAACATATTGCATAATATGTATACAAATGATGATATGCCATAAATAAGATCAATTTAACATACACCATGCACAAGTAACCCCATCTTATGCATGCATAGCCGAACTACATATAAAACATCAATTCATCAACTTACACCATTTTCCACATCATACATGATCTTATTAATCATATTAAAGCCATATCATCCATAAAATGTTTCTTTATTGTTTTCCTTATATTCTTTACTTATGTCCATAGGGATCATCCCAAACCTATGGATAATAGGATTGTAACTTGTGCAGTGGCCCACATTTTAGACCTGAGAGCTACTACACCATTATGATTGTGTTGTGTCTAACTAGGCTTTCATGGCTGCACTTATATATGCTTTTATAGTAGCCCCAATATACCTTTATTAGTGGTTGCATCCACTTAGATTTGAAGATCATAGCATATATATCCTCAGGTAAGACTAAAAGTGAACCTTTGGATCTCATTTAAACACTGAAGTGCCCTAGTAGCTACTCTATCCCCTAGCTAACTAGTCAACCTATCCAATTTCTAGGTTGTTACATCTCATGGGCTAAAAACTATTATTTTTAGTTTCACCTTATTACATAAGCTTATTTATCTTTTAATATACATATTTTAGCCATTAAATGGCTAAAATTATTTATTTCTATTAAAAACATCATTTTGGGCACTTATGCCCATTTTACTCACATTATGCCATATTCACAATCAACCACATTATCCATCTCCATTATGGATTTCTATCATGTATTTAACAAATACATACTCAATCAAGGTCATAAAACCATTTAGGTCAATTTGTGCCTTTATTTTCATTAAATTCTCAACTTATGCCATAATGTGCTTATTAGAACTCTTTTTAAGTTAATTTTGGGTTCAAGACACTTTTAAGTCTTAAACTTCATTTCTTTTATGACTTTTAATCATAACCATGTTATGAAGCATTATGTATGCTTCCCATTATAGGCCATTCAGCTATACTAAGTGATATAGGCATATTTAATGTTCATTATCACACATTCAACATATCCATATTCAAACAAAAACACAATGCACTTAGAGCTTATGGCATCAAAACTCACAAGCCCTTAAACCCACTATGGTGTTTCAGCCATAGAGCCAATTTTGGCCTTTATTAGTTAGTTTTTCCATAATTCATGCTCATTAGTGTTCAACAATCCATTAATCACATTCCATTTCCATATACATATTTAACATATGCATAGCATTTCATTTGCACTCATTATGTCCAAACATTCCATGTCATTCTTAATTATGCTAGCATAACTACATTTAGCCTTAGTTAAGCATGAAAGAAAGTAACTCATGCTATGGCATTACACCATTTCACCCACCTTTAACCATGACTAATATGCCAAAGTCTCATGACATATGCACATAGTGCATGTAAAGACATTTTTCATAATACATATACATACACCCGTCATAATGCACATTTTGCACATTTTACATCTCTAATGCATTCTTTCACATTTATTCACTTATATAAGTGTTATGTATGAGGATTAAACATAATTTATAATCATTAAATCCTAATTGCATAAATTAACCTACTCAAGCTCCTTTATGTTGTGTATTATTCCTTTAAGGCACACTTAGCACATTTAATATTTTTACTTACATTTAATGCATTCTAATCATTCAAATCACCTTAATACAATAAATTACATGCCATATTACATAATTAATACATGTCATTTATGGCAATATACACATTTAAGCAATTAATGCAATTTAGGCATAATATGGAAATTTAGTTTTATCAATTCAATTCACACATCTTATTCCAATTTAACATACTAAGATGGCCGAAGAGAATCCCAAAGATTCCTTAATGACTTAGCCTTACCCTTATCATATTTTGATTTGGAATTTCCTAACATAAACTAAACAAATCTTAAAAAATTCATAATTAATAAATCCTAACTCCAAAAATCAAACTAAGACAATTTTATCCTCTTTTAGGCACCCCTAGTATCAGGAAAAATAGTAGAAGTCAAAAATTCTTACTTAAAAAGTTCATGGTTACTATTCACGGGGTTGAGAAACTAACCTTTTCGGGCATCCTTTTTCAAAAATTATACTTCCTAGATATAAGTTATGATGTGAATGCTATATGGTTAAATTTTAATGTGGAGATTTTGCCTCTTAGGGAAGGATTGAAGGATGGAAGATGGATGAGAGGGAGGAGATGAGGCATCAGCTACAAAGGAGAGGGGAAGGTGAATAGTGAATTTAACTTCTTGGGTCAAATTTGTCTATTTATACCCTCTTTCAAAAATACATTTTTCCCCTCATTTTCTCCCTTTTATCCTTCACTTCCTAAGTCCAATTCATTGCCATTTTCATAGCAATAATCCACTTTAATTATCCCCTAAAAGCCTCTAAATATTAGTGCTAAAAAATGGAAAAATAAATTAATTTTATTATTTTTATGTTGCCCAATTTCTCAAAAAATTACTTCCCGATATCAAAAAATTCTGATTTTAGTGCCATTAGAGTCATTGAAATTTTAAAGTATTAGCTTGTATAATTTTCATAATTTTTTAACCAATTTTGAAATTAATTTACGATTTAGCTTTACCTTGGTTATTATTCTCAAGACACTACAGTAAAAACTTTCTTAGCTATTTTAACAACTCTGATAACCTCAAATTGATTTAAAACTTCACCTCAAATTATTTTATGATTAATATTTCATTCAATGACTTCAGTGTATCTAGAGTCTCAAGAACACTACTTATCCCAAGAAAGTACTATTCATATATATCAAGATTTTCGAGGCATTACATTTCTTCGCATCTTAAGGAAATGCCATCCTCGACATTAGAGTGTTACCTAGTTCAAACTATATAGAGATTACTCTATCATTTGAGCTTCCATCTCCCAGGTTGCTTCTTCCATTTAGTGATGTCTCTAAAGAACTTTTACTAAGGGCACTGACTTATTCTTCAGTTCCTTCTCTGCTCTATCAATAATCCTTACTGGTTTTTCTTCATAAGACATGTCAGGATTAACCTAAATATCTTTTATTGTTAACACATGTATAGGATCCGATATATATCTTTTGGGCATAAAAACATGAAAAACATTATGGATCTATTGAAGTTCTGGAGGTAAAGCTAGTCTATAGGCTACTAGTCCCACATGTTCTATGGTCTTGTATGGCCCAATAAACCTAGGACTTAGCTTCCCTTGCTTATCAAATCATAAAACCTTCTTTCAAGGTGAAACCTTAAGGAAAACCTTATCTCTCACTTCATATTCCACCTTTTTCCTCTTCATGTTTGCATATGACTTTTGTCTGTCAAAAGCTATCTTCAAGCTCTCTTTAATGATCTTTACCTTTTCTTCCACATCTTATATCAAATCTAACCCCATAAGCTCAGTTTAACTGAGTGCAATCTGACACAAAGGCATTATGTACTTTCTTCTATACAAAGCCTCATAAGGAGCAATGCTAAGACTCATTTGATGATTGTTGTTATAAGTGAACTCAGTTAAAAATAAGTTTTGGTCCCAGCTTCCTTTAAACTCCAGTGCATAATCCCTCAACATATCCTTGAGAATTTAAATAACCTTCTCAGATTGTCCATCAATTTATGGATGGAATGTTATATTAAAACTCAATCGAGTACTTAAGGCATTATGAAGCTTCTTCCAAAACCTTGATATGAACCATTTGTCTCAATCTGATATGATCGAAGATGGCACTCCATTCAATCTGACTATGATATCTATATAAATCTCTGTTAGCTTCTTTAAGGAGTAGTTTATTCTGGCCAGTATAAAATGAGTTGCCTTTGTCTAATCATCTACAATCTTGAGGTTGGATTTGTAGCTATAAAATTGAAAGGCTATTGTTAGCATCTTTTCCTTAGGAGATAGGATTGATGGAATTTCAAGGGTCATCCTTCAAGGATTGGCTCTAAGTTATTTGTGAAGCAAGGGATGCTAAGGTAGAGGATTTTAAAAATCTATAGTTGAAGGAAAAGGTTATAGCCTGTTTCTTTCTTTAAAGGGGGTACAGCTAATGTTTAAAGTAAGCAGACCCCATTTTCTTAAGATAATTATCGATCTTTAGTTTTATTGGCATGTTATTCCTTTAATAAATCTTATTTTAGGTTAATTTGCTAGATAAAGATGGATGAAAGAAGTGGCTTGATATTTGACACAACTAAACCTTACTTTAGTAGCTTGGGAGAATTAGAAGGTTGATTCCCCTCCATTGACTCCTCTTTTTCCTTAATTTTAATGACAAAATAGCTTCCCATCTGAGTTAGTTAGTGATCTTATATTGGAAACAATTGAATGCACTTGGCAATTTTGAAAGAAAAGAGTTAAATTATCAATTTGAAAAGAAATTAAATGGATTGACCCATTTTAACCTATTTTATTTCTAACTAAAGCACTTTTGACCATGCATGCATTTTCTAAACACAAAAAAGATGACTACATGGAAAAAATCACGTGTTATTAAGCTAAAAATGAGGCTAAATCTAATTAATTTATTCAAAATTAAATGAAAACAAAAAACCAAATTTAATGATTAGCGAAATTTATTTTATTGATTTGAAAAATCAAATAAAATAAATTTATTTGTCCATTAGTTAATTATGCTGATAAATATTGGCTAAAAATCAAATTTGTTGATTGAAAAAACATATGTAGGTTCATTAACCAAAAATGATCTATATAGTTTTTAACAAATCAATTTTTTTCTTGTATTTTCACATTTAGGTGCAAATTCTCATTATTTCTATGTGTCTTCCTATTTCTCATGATGGTCTTATTATTTTTGTGCCCTTTTGGAGTCATGTTTTTGGACACCTCGAACAAAAAAGGCCATACGGACTTAGGAGGTGCTGGCCTTAAGAAAAGGTCCATACAGATGTAGTCATGGGTTTATAAACATGATCTGTATGGACTATGGGCCTTTAGAAAATAGGCTAGAGCATGAGTCCATGCAGATGATGCCATGGGTCTATGAGGCTAATCCATGTAGACTATAGGCTCGAGTATTAGTCTATGCAAATGCATGCAAGTAAGTCCGTGCGAATGTTGTGTGACAGATTGAAAAACATCAATCTTTTCTCCTCTCAGTGATTTCCTCTCTTTTTTCTTCATAAAAAACCTTTAATGGCCTACACCACACCTTTTTGTTCCTTTTCTTCATCTTTTGATAATGGTGTGGTGGTTAAAAGGACTTTGATACCACTATTACTCCCTCTGGTGATGGGTTCTCCACCTTCACCTCTAGTAATGGACATTTTGATGCCTATTTTAGAGGGTTTTTTTCCTTCATTGTCCATTAATCACCCTAAAATTATAGCTTCAATGATGAACATCCATTATGGTAAGTCGATTTTGGTTTGGGTGGACCTCGTTCATCATGTTTGCTTAAAGGTCTACCCTTAGGTTTGTTTCCCTCCTCTTGGCTTTATTTTATGCATTTTATGGTTATTTTGAGTTATCTTCTTCTCTATTTCTATCATTCTAGTTTGATAAATCTGTGCGAACCTATTCTAGTTAGGCATGTATGGTTTGTGTGGACCTCATCCATGGCATAAATTCACATAAGTGTTAAGGTTATTTGTTATGTATTTCTACATGTGGTAGGGTAGCTAGTTCATGCGGACATATTTTTGTGTTGCTACTGGGTTCGTACACACTTTATTTGAACATCTTTCATGCATTTGTCTATCTTATGATTACTGTGCACTCTTATTTATGAAGGTCTATATAGATCTTAGATAGCCTTAGTCCATGTAGACTCTATTTCAGATTCTTTTCTTTCTAAGTTTATGTAGATATGGCTTTGATCCTTGTTTATGATTAGTCTATGTAGACACTAATCATTCCTCTATGTTACCTTTTCATATAGACACACTTTAGGTGTGGGTGTACCTTGTCTAATCCACAACAGTGGTACTTGGTGATGCCTGTTCAAGTCAAGGATAAGGTGAGAGTGATAGGCTTTCAGACCTTCGTAGATCACTTTGTCAAAGGAAGTTTTTGTAAAGACCTTTAGGCACTCTAAGCCTTACTTGATAGGCGGATGGAAACCGTGCGCACCTTTCATCTATCTTTCAAAGAGCTGACAATTACCCCATTAGATTGGGCATTTAGTACTAGTGTGCCATGCACTAGGCGAGTAATTATTTTTGATGCCAACTATTGTTATCCTTCCTTTCAACTTAAGGAGGTAAGGAGCTTATTGGGATTCATGCCTTAAGACCACTTTATTAGCATTCAATGTATAGATTATGAATGATGGGTTGATGCTACTCCTACTAGTTAGCTCGAGGTAGACTAGTATACTTGTTGCTTCATCTTGCACCTCCTAAGGACCAATTTGTTTGCCAATGCTAATGGCAATATGAGCTGGAGCTTCCTCATCTTAGAGTGGATTGAGAACATTAGTTCATGGAACTGGTACTACTCTTCACTCGAATGGATATACAGGAACTTAGACATGGTGGCTTGAACTAAGAAGAGCTATTGCTTTGTTCATGGCTTTATTTTAGGCATCCTGGTGAGCAACTCCCATGAGTCTTTTCTATTTCTTTTTTAGTGCTTTTCCTTTTGATTTTGACATTGTTTCTCATAAGTTTGGGCCTATGAGCTTTAATTGTTGCCACACTCATATGAGCTTGACTTCCCTTGCTAGTATCTGATGATGGATAGGTGGACTTAGCCATCTTTGAGGCCTTAAAATGCCTCATCCTTGGTGCATTGTAAGCACCTCAGCTCTCGAGCTTAGACTAATGTGAGTGACCCTACACATGTAAATGCTTTAGTTAGTTTAGTTCATTTATTATGAATTTTATGCTTACCTAGTTCTTTTTAGGTTGACTTGGCATGGTATGTTTTCCTTGTTAAGGAGATGTCTAACATCCTTCACTCTATTCAAGAGTTATCCTTTTAGAGGATTTTATTGACAACCCCAAAGACCTATTCTTGGTTTCTATGAGAGAGGGTACTGAGTTGGCACATGTGTCTTGATGCACATTATATTCCTTAATGTCTTCCTGATTCATGCTATTCGAGACCTACATAAATGATTTGGAGTTTGCACAGGGTACGACTGCAGGTGTGCCTAGGGACACAATGGTGGAGAGTAAAGAAGGAGATTATTCTTCTTAGCATCATCTCATTTGCTTCCTCGAGTACCCTATACTTTGAGCCCTGCTCCTTAAGTATCCTCATTTTTGCCTTCTAAATGTAATTTTTGAATGTGGTTTCTAATTATATCTTACATTGTAGCCTTCTACTCCTGCTCTTGAGGCTGAGCTTTCTTCCTCTAAGAAGAGGGCAAGGATGGCTTCTAGATCCTAGGGACCTTAATTTTCACCTCCTCTAGTGCATACCCCTAGGGGTAAGACTTTAACTCTAGCTACTAGCTCTTTATTAATGCTTGGTGAAGTTGTTGGCACTCTTACTGATGTACTTGAGTTGAGCTATATGTGATATTGTGTTAATAAGGAGTTAACCTTTGCTTGCCTTAATATTGAGGACAACTGGCTAGTGACTTTTGAACAAGAAAACACCATATTGGTATGAACCTTCTTTATTTCATGTGGTGATAACATTTCTTGCTAAGGTTTTGCTAGGTTAGGAGGGCTCCAATTAAGAGGATTGCTTGAGTAGTGGAGACCTTCAGACTGGTGATGGTGGATGAGATGTGTGTTCTCGCTAAGATTTTTTTCTTACAAATATTAGTTAAGTATGAATGTGTGTATGACATATGTGATGTGTATGATATATGTTGACCCATCATTCTCTTTGTAGAATGAGTTTACCAGGAGGGTGGCTACACTTCATGATGTTTGGAGGAAATTAAGGGCATTGAAGATTTCTAAGAAATTGTTACTCTTTTCAGATGATGAGGACATAGAGAGTGATGAAGAAGAATGAAGCAGATGACAACCTTAGTTCTTTTACTGATAGGGCCTCAAATATTTTATATAAACATATTTTTAGAACAATTGCTATAACATGTATATTCTATTTATTTAACTTCATTTTTATATAGAAATTTTTACAATGAAACATACTATTATTGAAAGTATAGAAAGAAAATCCTTATGACTTGTTCATATAACATCCCTCATGGTAAGGAGTTATTGCGCTAAAATTTAGACCATCCATATAACTAAGAAGCTAAAGCTTAATATCATTCTTTAACATTTCATTACTGTGATACAAAGCACAGTCTTCCAAGCATCTGTCTCTACTTTGAGGGCCTTTAATAAACATCTCATCATAAATCTAGTATTATCCCAATTAATATCATGATAGATGGTTGCCATCAAAGGGCTATGGTGTCAAGATGTAATTCACATAAGATCTATTAAAAGATGTCTATAATTCACATAAAATCCATCCGAAGATGTTTATAATTCACATAAGATCCATTAAAAGATGACAACCTTTAACTCATCTGACAAGGACCGATGTACTACTTTATTCAAGTGACTATTGCTTGCCTTTCTTATTTAAATCCTTAATTTTCCCAAAGCTTATTTACCTTACCTTGTTAAAAGACCCCTTTCTAACATTTTAAAGTGTCATCGTCAAAGGTATGGTCTGTGTGGACTCTTTTTCTCTTGTTATTGTGGTCTATATGGACTTGGTCTAGTGTATGGCTTATGTTTGCCTGATAAATGTTCATGTGGATAGACTTAAGAAGTGGTTTGTGTAGACCTTGATGTTGGTTTCATCTACTTTGAGGTCTGCATGGATGTTCTTATGTGTTTAGGATTCTTTATCCTTATACTGTTAGGAATAGCATTATTTCATTGCTTATAAATGCCATCCTTTTCAAGCCATTAATGTTATCTTCATCATGTGTCTCTCTTTTAGACATCAATTGTCTCGAGTTTTGGATTCCAAAGCCACTTGGAATTCTCCAATTCTTGCTCCCTTTTCTACTTTTAGATTTTTTAAGAAGGTGAAGATAGACCATAATTTTCATCATGCCACCCTTCACTATTAGGATCCCATTTTTCATGTATTCATCTTCAATCATTATGAGATTGTTCCCACACTTGAGGAATTTGTTGATATCATGAACTTTGACATTTCTCTAGATATCCCTCTTATGGTCCCATCTTTTGAATATTCTTACCTCATGGACATTATGATAGCCTTAAGGGTTTCACTTTTGGTAGCTTAAAAGATTATCACAACTGTAGGTCCAATTTCTTTACAAACAATTTTTAATTTTATTAGTTAGCTTTTACTTAGTTCTATGGAATCAACGAAATGTGTCCTGTTGTACGCACTTAGTGACCTATTGGTTGTCATTTTTTAGGATAAGCATTGTGAATATAAAGTGCTCCAAATTATGATTGGATGCTATTTTAGATATAATCCTTTTAAGGTTATGGTGGTTAAGACTATCCAAGGGTTGGATGGCTTAAAGAAAGGTGACTTCAATTTCTTAGTTGGAAGTCCTTTGCTCTTACAAGTTTATTCCTTTACTTAGAGAGCCTGTTTGGGTTTTACCTCTAGCTTTTGTTTTCTTTACTCTAATTTTTTCCTAGCATGTCTGTAAAGGTTTCCACACTAG
>CANXYI010752839.1:0-12204 GCA_948208565.1 Hura crepitans | reverse complement strand
TATATAGCATAGAATAGGCCTAACCTACATTTTACGTATGTTTTAAACACATCTATATAAATAACTTTAACTAGTATTCGAAAATATGTGTGATGTATACAAAAATTTTAAAAACCTATGATTATTGTTGTGATGAGTTTGTGTTTGAGGGTTAGATGTACTCAGAGAATGTTGGTTTGTGCTAATTTATTATAGAAGTGCTTTATTTGATAGGTTTTCATTTGGGGTTTGTACATGGGTAGCTGTTATGTTGTCGAATTTTTTTAGCATAAGGTCTAAATAGTGAATCAAGAAAAAAGATTTTTGATTTTCCATATTTTTAACAGTTATTACATGTAATACATATCTAAAAAAAAAGTAAGATTTGTTTTATTATAGCAATTATATCAGATTAGATACTGGTTATGTGCGTATCCCTTATTCAGGTCTGATGATTATACCTAGTAAAGGGTGTCACATTTTGTGGTACCAGAGCATCCGGTTTAGGCATTCCTTGATATATATATATAGGTTATATAATAGTGATTACAATTTGAAAGTGTACATCAGGTAACTATAATTTTTGAGGCTTACAATCTATTTCCCTTACTTACAAATCTAAACTGAGTCATTCTACATCGATTAATAAGAAAGAGGTCGAGAGCCATTCTCCAACTATTATTAGGCTAGAGGTTGCCAGGGCTGTGTTTATTATAAGGAGTGATGCTAGTTATGTAGCATAGAGATCTCTTGGTTAGCTCCCATGGTTAGTAGAGATGTTAGATTCTCTTAGGTAGGCAACTGTGGTTGCTGCTGCTATTGCTATTGTTACAGTACATTCTACACCACCACCACCAATTCGATAAAAACTGAGGGTTTTTCATAAGACCTATCTAGAGAGGTTGCCAAAGAATAGAGCCTAGTTCTTTAAGGTAGAGTAAAAGGATAGGCCAAGTAGAGCAGAGTATTGGGTAGATCAAACTCTAAAAATTATGAAGCAGTTGGGTTGTACCCAGGAGGAGTATACAGTTCATACCATAGCATTGTTAGCTAATGAGGCTTTAAATTAGTGGGTGACCATCATAGTGCACATGACTAAAGTATATTTGTCTTGGGATTTCTTCCTCAAGGACTTTAGGAAGAAATACATCACAACATTTTCTTGACCTAAAGAGGCTAGATTTCATAGATCTGAGATAGAGACAGAGATTTATATCTTAGTATGAGAAAGAGTTTATGAGACTTAGTAGATATGCTAAAACAATTGTTGCTACTAAGGAAGATAGGTGTAAGAAGTTCGAGATGGGACTGAATCTAGATATTATGTAGTAGATCCTCTAAATGAAGATAAGGGATTTTTTTGGCTTCGATTATTGCATGTCATTCTATAAAGATGGTTCAAAAGTTGGAAAAAATAGAGATAGTTATTAGAAGAAAAGGACCTTTAGTTAGGGATAAGGTAGTTCTACACTTACAATGGACAAGAAACTTAGGGTGATTAGACTAGACCTTAGTAGAGTTAGAGGCAAGATTATACTAAGAAGTCATGTTAGGGGTTGAGAGCATAATCTATTCAGTAGGCATAGATGTCAAGGACTCTAAAATCCACAGTAAGATTTCCATCAATGCCAAAGTATGAGCATTGTGGTAAGCGACATAAGGGTATGTGCTAGACTATGATGTTAGGCCTATACTAGGGTTATAACTCAAAAAGTCACTTTATTCATGATTTTCCTACCAAGCTTAGAGGGTCATCTCATAAGAGAGACTAGAAAGATGTAGGAGATAGAGCTAAAGGTAGTTAGAAAGACAAGATAAAGGGTAAAGCACAAACTCAACATTATGCGATCAGGGCTAGAGATGATATGGACATGCCAGACATCATAATAGGTACATTTCAACTCTTTTATTAGCCTACTTTAGCATTAATTAAGCTGAGTTCCACACACTCCTATATATGCTCCACAAGTGCAAAAGATAGGGGGCTAGCGTTAGAGATGCTTGATATTGATATTAGAGTTAGTAATCTGATAGGGCAATATGTGATAGTTAATAAAGTTTATAAGGATTGTCCTTTGTCAGCACAAGGATTTATGTTTATAGCCAATCTCATTTAGTTACCTTTCAATGAGTTTGAATTATTTTTGGTTTAGACTAGTTAATTAAGCATTTTACAGTTATAAACTATAGAAAAAAGTGGATCACACTTATAGCTAATAATAAGTCAGAAGTTATTATGGTTGGTGGGAGATTAGATGACATGTCTAATGTGATATCAACAATGGTAGTGAGGAGATTGATAAAGAAAGGTTGTCAAGCTTATTTGGCTTAAGTGATTGATACTAGTAAGGTAAAGCTATAGATAAGCCAAATACCTGTAGTATCAAAGTTTGAGAATGTGTTTCTAGCCGAGCTACATAGTTTACTGATAGAATGAAAGGCTGAGTTTGGGATTGAGGTGTTAACTGGTACAATACCAATATCTATAGTTCCTTCTAGGATGGCTCTTACATAGCTGAATGAGTTAAAAGTGTAGTTGTAAGAGTTGCTAGATAAGGGCTTTATTAGACCAAGTGTTTCACCATAGGGAGCATCAGTCTTATTTATCAAGAAAAAGGGTAGATCATTGAGATTTTATGTGGATTATCGGCAGTTGAACAAAGTGTCTATAAAGAATAAGTATCTGTCACCTTTGATAGATGACTTTTTTGATAAGTTGAGAGTCATGGAAGTGGATGTGCAAAAGATATCATTTAGAATAAGATGTGGTCATTATGAGTTTTTGGTAATGATATTTGGGCTTACCAATGCTCTAGCAGCATTTTATGGATCTAATGAATTGAATCTTTATACCATTCCTAGATCAATTTATAGTAGTGTTCATTGACAACATCCTTGTTTATTCCAAAAATCAGGAAGAATATGAACAACATTAGACAATTGTTCTATATAATCTAAGAGATTTGAAGCTTTATGCTAAGCTTAGTAAGTGTGAATTCTTACTAGATGAAATGTCTATGACACCCTCTACTAAACTTTCTATGAAACCCAACAGGCGATGCACTTCCTACTAGGTCACCAATCGTAAAATTGCTCCAGGTGTCCACTGTATAAAACTTAAAGACTATTTTAAAACCTTATTAGATATTGCTATACTCCTCAATTCAATCTTTGATCCTTTTCATATAAGGTGTAATAAACATAGAAAACCTATTTATCAAACATTTTACATGTTCAAAAAATTGCGCAGGACAACGGGTACCCGAGTGACATTTTAAAATTTTTTTCACCTGTAAAAGCACTTTATAATATTGTCAACCTATCTCCTTCTCCTGAACCCTTCAGGTCTCTTTAGTATTCTCATCACACATCAATAAAATTTCATAGTCACATAAGGCCTTAGGCCCATAATTATTAGATACTCATAAAAACAAGCCATGGAAAATATATCATTCAAACAAATAACCAACTTATATACATCACACATATCCTTTTAATACATATAGACATAAGTAGCCTCTAAGCATGCTAAACCTATAACCTGTAGTGTTTACATGAGTGCTAACTAAGAAAACAAAGAAAAAGACTTCTATATACCCTTCACAATCTATGCTACTACACTGCATGATCTTCGAGGCCAGAATACTTACCTTTGTAACCTGCACACCAAAACACTGGTACACTAAGTATAAAACTTAATGGTAAATCTAATGCACTAAAAACATGTTATATGTAGGCACTCGGATGCAATAATAGGGCAAAAATGCAATGTCGAGATTAAATTAATGTAAGGTACTGATTCTAATTAATCAGTCTCTCGATTCATTTAATTACAATTATGCCATTATAGTAATTTCAATTAATTTAATTATTCTATGTATTGTCATCAATCAAGTATGTATATTAATTTAATTTAATTTAATAAGGCCTGACTAGAAAGACTTTGCTTAAAGACATTAGACCAAGAAGGAACTGAAAAAATTCTATAGTAACCTATATTTTAGACCCCAGCCACTGCACCAACTTGGTCTAATAGTAGGGATCAGTTCACTTTAACTTCCTAATACTAGATAAGAGATAGTAGGGTTTAATCCATAGACCTCCCAACATCTTAAACAAATCAACCACCAATCATATTGTGGATAGCTGGGATCAATCCCTAGACTTCTTAAAATCCAAAAATCATAGCAAAGAGCCTCAGTGTATAGTAGGGATCAGTTTATAAACCTCTAAATATCCAAATAATCATAGCAACATCAAACACTTCCAAAGGATAGTAAGGACAAATTTGTAAACATCCCAATATCCAAAAAATCAAAATCAAACATCTAGTAGCTATTAATCACTAAGTTGATCGGTCAACCCATCAAGTGGGTGCCTAACTAATGGGTTATCTGACTTTATTTTATGTTTATTTATTTATTGATCATCATCTTATAATATTCATAAGTGAAAAATAGATAGTTAAGAATTTATTTTGATAATCAAAATTTGACCTAGACAGTTACAGGTCATTTTTTATCCTACTAGATAGTTACGAGTCAATTTTTCTAAGTCATTTTAGGTCACTTTCCTAGGCACAATTAAGTCCACTTTAAGTCTAATTTAAATCCTTATCTTAAATCCAATTATGTCTATGTTTAAGGCAAGTTCTAATGTTTAAGCCCATAAATCATTTTTTCGGGACAGTTATAAGTCATTTTTATATTTTTGGTACACAATTATAAGTCCAAAATATGTCCTTTCCTTGGCAATTTTCCCATGCCATTTGCAACCATCATTGCATATTATCATAGCCCTAAATTGAAGTCTAATTACACATCTCAAATGGCCTAAAAGGCAACTTCAAATTCATTCCATATACACTACACAAAGTAGCCAAATTTGGGGTTAAGTAACAAATCATTTTAGGTTCACTTTACCATGCTATTTTAAGCCATTTTCAAGTCTCTTTTTAACCAGATTCTAACCTTTAATTCCTTGCCTATCTTTATCCATTTTCATGCCTCATTACTTACACATGTTTACATATTTCATGCCAAGTTCACATCACTCATTTCAAGCACAATATGCCATGCCAATCTCAAACAAATATACCATGCCATAACATGTACATAATGCTAAACTTACCTTGCATACCTTTTGGCCAAAGCTTGTTAATGGCCATATTCATGTTTTCTTTCACATTTTCTCATGCATATACATGCAATAGCATTACTTAAGAATAAATACACACACACCCATCACATACAATGCAAACTAAGCCTTGACATGCCTTATAAATGTAACGACCTAAAAATCCGATCTCTTACGAATAGTGTTCCCGGGATGAATAGTGTTTTTAAAAACCTAAGTCACACTAAGTAGGCCATCAGGGAGTAATAATTATGAGAGAATTTTGGGTGAAGTTTGAAGTCAATCAAAAGTCATTTGGATGGCTAAAAATAATAAACAAGATTTTGCGATAGTGTCTTATGAATAGTGCCATAGACAAAGCTGAACCGTAAAATAAATAAAAAATTGCTGAAAATAATTGAAGAATTATACAATCTGATACTTAAATATTTTAATGAGTCTAATGGCATTAGAATAAATATTTTTAAATATTGGGAAGTAATTCTTTGGAATTTTTAATTCAATAATTATGTTAGATAGAAAGCTCATGTCAAGAGCTTTCCATAGACACCAAAATCAGTCGATTTGGTAGAGTGGTTTGAGAGAAATCACATGGAGAAGCTGAGGTGAATAGTGACCATTTTTTCTTTCGGGTAAGAATTTTTGAGTTTTGACATTTTTCCCATGTTTGTAACTTGCCCAAAAGTCATTTAATGTCCTCATTTTGATTTTTTGGAGCCCGTTTGATTTTATATGATTTTTCCTAAATCTTAACCATTTGTATTCGTAAGCGAAATGTCAATCCATGATTCTCGGGGTGAAGGAAAGGCATGAGAAGGCTTTAGGTGTACCACATGATGTTATTAAGTATGTGTAATCATATTAATAAGCTTAGAATGCATCAATATAAATTTATGTGTAAATTGACATAATATGTGATATTTTGCTTTTAATGCAAGTATTAGGATTTAATGCAATATAAATGGTTGCAATGTTCAATTATGTAACGTATGCTAAGTATGAGTTAATGTATGCCATGGGTGTGTATATGTGCAAGTCGAATGGCCTTGAGAAGGTGTATGTGCATGTATGTGTGTTTATGCCATATGTAAGGCATTATTTGTACTTTCATGTTTTATGGAATGCTAATCACATAATGAACATTGTATAGAGATTTATGTGCATGTGTGTGACTTTGAGGGTGGCTGAATGTCACTTGGATTCATGTAATGCTAAATACACATGATAGATACTATGTTTAAAACATAATATCAGTAAACATCATTTTTGGCATAATGAGACCATAATGTAAATGAGAAGGATAAATGCCTATCCTACGTGACATATGCAATGTATATATATAGGAATGCTATAAATGTTGACTAGATGTAACTTATAACTGTTGTGCTTGTATGTGAGTTTTGGTAGTCATGTAATTCGCGTATGATATGCTAAGTAACTAAATTATGTTATATTGAGTAATTGAGTGCATAGGCATGTTTTATAACATAAATGCATGCTTATGTAGAATGAAGATATGATATGACTTGTGTTTTAGCCTTATGATGTGATTAAGCCATGTAACTCCTATAGTGAGTCTAGATAAGCAATTTTGCCTAAATTATGGCCATATGCTCGAATTATCTATTCATGAAACTCAAGCCATGCAATTGAGTGAGTAATGATTGACTATACTTGAGTATGGCATGAATGTGACAATAATGTGCATGTTAGTGTATATGTATATAAATAAGTTTAAGTTGGCTACATAACTCATTTTCATGGTAACAACATGGATGTGAGTTATATGCCTTGCTATATGTTATTGGCCTATGTGATATGGGTACATAGTGATAAGTATGAACTCGTGATGCCCAGGTTAAAATAAGCAATAATTGCTACCTTTGTTATTAATAACTAAAATTGTAGAACAGTATTAGCTTAGTTATGCCTATACCTTTAAACAAACTAGTTTAGATAGATTGTTCAATCAACTAGAATATTAATAGCTACTAGTGTACCTTTAGGTACATGACTTACTAGTCACTTTGTTGTGCTGACGAGAAATAGCCTTGGGGCATGATATCGTAAGCCTTTGGTTATGATACCATAAACCTTCAGGCATGACATCATGAGCCTTTGAGTATGATACCATGAGCCTATGGTCATGATGCAGTAAGCCTTTGGGTATGATACCATAAGCCCTGGGGCATGACACCGTCAACGTTTGATATTGGTATTGATATTAGGAAAAAAAGTTAAGCTAATAACTATTAAGGTTAACAATGAAGTAATACATCTTGTCATATAATCTAGTTTTCCTAGCATACAAATAAAGTATGATATATGGATTATTATGCTGAATGTATGATGATCATATTCTTAATCTTGTTGTTTGCTCTACACTGTAGAGGGTCATGTATATGGTATATCATGTGATTAATGTATGTTATACAATATGTAGTTATTTCGATATTATGACTATTTTTAATGTATGTTCAATACATGATCAAATTATTATAAGTGTGCTTAATAAAGTGATTACACCACTAAGCTTTATGCTTAATGCGTTGCTTGTTTTTACAATGCATAGGTTGAAGAAAAATATAAATTAGAGTCAAAGCCTTTATGCCACAGGATACACGAAGAATTTCCCTCTGGGTATATTTTGTTTCTTTGTAAATGTATAATGATGCAATAGCATTAATAGTACTTTTGTGATCCAATAGAGGGATTGGGCCTAATCTATGTAAATCAGTTTGGTTTTGTAATGCTAAGTGATGTATTGTTTCGTAAACCTTTAATATAATGTTTTAAATTACATTGCATAACTTGTATGATATCTATTTCTTCTAAATGTGTTGAGTGTAATTGAGGGTGCTTGAGGACCCATTGAGTTTTTATATAATGTTTTGATGATGTTGAGGCTCTGTTGTATGTGAGATGTCATTGTGATGAGTTTGGAGGGTCAAAAGGACCCAAGTGGCTACAAAACTATTGTGCCCTATTTATAGAAGTGTTTTTCTTAGCAAGCACTATCTGGAAAAGTGTCCCGGTACAGTCGTTATATTGTCAAAATTATAACACGATAACCCCACTAGTTACCTTGTAATATATGCCAAAACTGTTTTCTTGTTTTTATATCTTTTGAGTTTTAAAATGTCTTAAGAAATAAAAAGTTTTAATTGGGTTGGGTTTTTGTGTATGAATTTCGGATACCATTATGCATTATGCGTGTTCACTATTCAGTTAGGTGTATGGATTGGGTGGCGAACATCACAGTACATGCCTCGGCCACACTAAGAAAACATGCCTACAAGCAATTTCAACTAAATTCACTACTTATACCTATAATGCCATTCCTAACATATTGATTTCCATTCAATGTCCTATGTTACCATACCATACCTATGCTTTACAACTCAAGGCAACCAAAGGAACCTTTTTGCCACTCAAAGTGACACCACCAAAGTTTCCCTTTTTCATCATAAATATGCATAATTCATACAATTCTAGCTAAAGCAACTGTACATCTACCACACACACACACATATACAAACACACACCTCTCGGCCAAAGTAAGGCCTTATCCCTCAATCAATTTCTTTCATCAAACCATCACCCAAATAATACATAAATAACATGAATATAAGCTTAATTCACCATTAAACATATGTTAACCACTTAAATCCCTAATTCCATGCAAGTTTTCTCTCCAAATCACACAAGAATATAACATAGCATGCCTCAAATGCCTTAAACTTATATACCTCTTTGAAAAGTAAGGCCTTTTCTATAGTTCAAGCTTGTGAATTGCCTTATTACACTCTACCTTCCCTTTGGCCTACAAATTTAAGGCAATACCTTAGAAAAATCACCAAAAATTCCTTAAGCCTTAAAACTAAAATCGAAAGACATAGGCCTCCTTAGAATGAAGAAACATATAGGCCTCCTTTGATTAAAGAAATCCCCTAGGAAGTAAAATGAAAAGGGAAGAAAAACACTTACACTTGAAGTTGGTTTTTTAAGCTCTCTTTATGTGTAATTGATATTCTTTGAATTTTATTAGATTCTACGGATATCTATGGCCTTTAAATAATTTAAGGACTATTTAATACATAACTTAAGGGATTTTTTGTTATAATTAGCTGCTGAATTGAGCTTAGAAAGCCATGGAAATGGAAAAGGGAGGGTAAGGATGGTATTAGGTGAGGGAGGAGGAAAAAAGGAGAAAGTGGATGTAGGTGAGTGGTTTTTGCAACATAAGTTGCTTAAGTGGCATAATAACCCTTATATAGGGGGGCTAAGTGCCTCAGGTGATGACATATGTCACCTGAGTGCCCTTAAAATGCTCAGTTTCAATAGAAACCTTAGGAAATTTTAAAAATTCACTCAAAGCCCTAAAAATTATTGTGTTCTTTGTAAAAAAAATCCTTAATTGGGCCTATTTAGAGGCTCATAATATTTCATAGCCAAATTCCCTCAGCAAGAAAGTTAACTAATTGCCTCGATTTTATATGCAAAACCTAAAATTAAGAAAATGTAGTAAATGACCTTGAAATTTAAAAATTCTTTCTCTATTGGACTCAGGGGAATTTTTAAACTTTAAAGAATGGTATTTTGAAGCATGTTCAAGCATATCCTGTATCATTCATGATGCAAGTCTATTTTATCTTATGACCCAGTAGATTTTGGCTTAAAATAATTTTTTTATTTTGCTAAATCTTTAAATTAAGACATTTCCTTCATTTTTAAGCCTTTGAAATTTTCTTGACTAATACACCCCTCTTCAGGCCTCTTGAAGGTGACTCGGTACTCCGGACAGACTTTCGAGCCTTAGAGGTACTGTTCACGAAGCCTTGACTCATGGGCATTACAGTGTCTTTTCTAGGACACATCATTGTAATAGATGTAATAAGAGATTATCCTAGCAATGTTAATGCTATATTAGAGTGGAAACCATATTGCAACACCATAGAGAATAGGAGTTTCTTAGGTTTAGCTAGTTACTATAGGAGGTTTGTCAAGAGGTTTTCTTTAGCTGCTACCCCTATGACACATCTTTAAAGAAAGAATGTTAAGTTTGATAAGGATGACAAGTGTTAAGAAAGCTTTGACAAGCTTAAAAAGATGTTGATAGAAGCTTCAATTCTAGTACAGCCAGAATTTGGGAAAGATTTTATTGTCTATAATGATGTATTAATAATGGATTAGGATGTGTCCTTATGCATGAAGGCAAGGTTGTTGCCTATGCATCCAGATAGTAGAAACCATATGAGAAGAATTATCTGACACATGATTTAGAGCTTGTAGTAGTGGTGTTTGCTCTAAAGATTTAGACGTATTATCTTTACGGAGAGAAATGCTATGTTTAGATAGACCATAAAAGTCTAAAGTATCTTCCTAAATAGAAAGAGTTAAATCTCATATAGAAGAGATGGATAGAGTTAACAAAGGACTATGATTGCCTTATTGACTATCATCCAATGAAAGCTAATGTGTTAGCAGATGCTCTCAGCAAAAAATTCATATAAGCTTTAAAAGTTACGAATGTTAGATTACATATGTTAGATGAGAGGGGCTTACTAGCAAAGCTGTAATTAAAGCCTAGTTTGCTATAATAGGTGAAAGTGGCTCACAAAGATGATCACAGGCTTGTCAGTATTATGGTTGTGATTCAAGAAGGGAAGCCTTTTGAGTTTGAGATCAAGGATAATGGTTGTTTGTTTTATTATGATGAACTTTGTGTGCTAGATATAGGGGATTTGAGATAGCAGATTCTACATGAAGTGCATAATGCCCCATATGTGATCATCCTAGTAATACCAAGATGTATTAAGATCTAAAGATAACTTATTGGTGGGTTAGTATGAAGAGAGATATAGTTGAGTATATGGCTAGATGCCTTATTTGTCAGTAAGTTAATACTGAACACCAAGTTCCATTTGGATTGCTTCAACCTATAGTAATACCAGAGTGGAAATAGGATTAAATCACTATGGATTTTATAGTTAGGTTCCCAATTATAAGAGGTAAATCTAATTCAATCTAGGTAGTGGTTGACAGATTGAGAAATTCAACACACTTCATACTAGTCAATGGATTTTTCTTTAGAGAAGCTTGCAGAGTTGTATATTGTTGAGATTGTTCAACTACATGGCATACTGTCATCTACTATTTCTAATGAGACCTTAGATTTACATCGAGATTTTAGAGGAAACTCACTAATGCCTTGGGTACTATACTCAGTTTTAGTAAGGCATTTTACTATTAGAAGGATGGTTAGTCAATGAGAGTTATCTAGGTGCTTGAAGACATGTTAAGAAGCTATGCTATCAAGTTTAAGGAAAGTTAGGATCACTATCTTTCCTTAGTTGAGTTCACTTACAATAATAGTCATCAATTGAGCTTAGGCATGGCTTCTTATGATGCCTTATATGGAAAATGATGTAGACTCCATTGAGTTGGTGTGAAATAAGCGAGCATAAGCTTATGGGTCCGAATTTGATTACAGATATAGAAGAGAAAGTGAAAATCATGAAAGATAGGTTAAAAGCAGCACCAGATTGATAAAAGTTATATACAAATCTTAAAAGGAAGGATATTTAATATGATATGGGAGACAAGGTGTTTCTTAAGGTATCTCTATGGAAAAAGGTGTTGAAATTTGGCAAAAAAGGGAAAGTTGAGTCTGTGATTCATTAACCTATATTAAAATTATGACGCAAGTGGCACCAATGGCTTATAGATTACCTTTTCCTCCTAGGCTTGAGTGGATACATGATGTGTTCAGTGTATCTATGCTCAGGAGATACAAATTAGATCCTATACATGTGCTATCATTAAAGTAAGTGAAGATACAACCAAATATATCATATGAAGAAGAGCTAGTGAAGATTTTAGCCTATGAAGTGAAAAAGCTACGAAGTAAGTCAGTGCCTCATATAAAAGTCTTGTGCAGACATCACGGCATCAAGGAAGCTACAGAGGAAAGAGAGAATCAGATGGTAGAATAGTTTCCACAACTATTCATATCAAGTAATTTCGAGGATGAATTTTTTTTAAAAGGAGAAGAAATATAATGCCTAAAAAATCCTAATTTATAAAAAG
>CANXYI010752737.1:0-15286 GCA_948208565.1 Hura crepitans | reverse complement strand
TATTTTGTTACCCTTTGAAATTGGGTTCCATTGAATATGGCAAATCTGTGTTGATGAAAATTAGTGTTTGTTTGCAGGCTGATGGTCACAGGGTTAGGTTGGCAACACATGCAAATTTTAAAGACTTTGTTTTAACTGCAGGATTGGAATTTTTCCCTCTAGGTGGAGATCCAAAAGTTCTTGCTGGATGTAAGTTTACAATGCTTTTATTATTTTTTTTCCAAAAGCATTTTATCATTATTTACCTATTTTCACTGATTCTTCTATTATGTACTTAAAAGGTTGTTGGTCTTCTTGTAGAACCTAGCTTCTATCCTTCCCCCATATCCATACAATAGTAATAACAACGACTATAATAATAATGATAATGATAGTGATAATGATAATGATATGTTAATGTGCTTCTATGTACTATTTAACGTTGACAATTTGTTTCCAGCACACAACATTATCTGTTAATAGAGTTATGTCTGTGGGTTTATATGATGCATTTGAGTACTGAAGGAGATATCTAGTGACTGTTTATATGCAGTTGTTCAACTGCTTTTGGATTTAGGATGTTATTTAAGACCTTCTTCTGTAACTTTCTACCACCTTCCTGACAGGAACCATCTATAAGACCAACTGGTTTTTTTATCCTTATTTCACGTAAGCTTATTCAAGCTTATCCTGAAGTGAATGGAGAGTTAAACCCTTTGCACACTATTGAATTATTGAATCAATTTTGCAGATGAGGCCAAAACGGAAAAAAAGGAAAGAAAACTGCTTTATTAATTGAGTTACACTGGAACTGTGATATCTGAGATATAATTTTTCATGGCAGTAATTGAAGATAAACTTTTTTCTGTTGAAGTTCCATCGTTCTCCTTTTATCTCTCTCTTCTCTCTTGTTGAATTTGTAGAGGCTTCTGCTTTGCCTTTTTAATGCAGTTTCTTTTCCATATCAATTTTTTTCCCTCCAGATATGGTTAAGAATAAAGGTTTCTTGCCATCTACACCTTCAGAAATACCTACTCAGAGGCAGCAAATAAGGGATATAGTATTCTCTTTGCTTCCTGCATGCAGGGATCCTGATCCTGAAACAAATGTTCCATTTAAAGCTGATGCAATAGTTGCCAACCCTCCATCATATGGTTAGATGATGACCTTTCCCATCTTTTCTCCTCACAATCAGTATTTCCTTTATGGGTGCTTTTTCATTTGTGTCTACCTTTATTTACTTATGGATTGACAATAAATTTCATTTAGATTTATTAGATTGATAATGGAAACGAGAGAAAATGGAAGAGCTACGTAATAGGAAGAGTGAAGCTGCTGAGTGCTGTACTCTATTCTACAATTTTCTTGAATTTCTTAAATTGATTGCATGTTAGGTCTATTCTATATTTTTTTGATGAATTTCATATTGAGGACTACTTGTATTTCCACTCAGTCTCAGAAGTCTTTTAATGGCTGCCAGTTGGGGACCAAAGTGAAAATACCATGGAAAATTGTTTAAAAATTCTCTTTGGGAAGCATGCTAATTAGGGGCATGGTAGAGACAAAGTATTTGGAATTATATTGTGATGGAATTAACTAGTATCATAGTCCTCTCACATATTTGCAGTATAGTTCTGATCAGTTAAATTTCTTTCTGTTGAGTCCTTGTCTTTACTATTCTTAACACAAGACATTTTACAGGACATACGCATGTTGCAGAGGCACTAAAAGTACCGATTCACATATTCTTTACAATGCCTTGGACGTAAGTCTTTTTGGTTGGGCGGGATCATTTTTTGTAGTAAATGATTTTGATTTGACGGTGCATAATTTCTTTTTATTATTTCATTATACATATCTTTGAGAAATATAATTGATTTCTGATTGTTATTTTTGTAATAAATGATTTATTGATTGCGTCAGGCCTACTAGTGAATTTCCACATCCTTTGTCTCGTGTTAAGCAACCAGTTGCTTATAAAGTGAGATTTTGTTTCTTTCCTTTTTCCAATTCAAGTTTATTGGTTTCATTTCATTTTAAACTAATTTATGTTTCAGTCTCTGTTAGCATAACCGACTTTGATCCTGCTGCAGCTGTCATATCAAATTGTTGATGCAATGATGTGGCTTGGAATACGAGATATTATTAATGAGTTCAGGAAGAAAAAGCTGAAGCTAAGACCTATGACATATTTAAGCGGAAACTATAGCTCTCCTCCTGATATGCCATATGGGTATATATGGAGTCCTCACCTTGTTCCGAAACCAAAAGGTTCTCTATTTGTACTAATAAATGAAAGTTTTCCAGTTGCAATTGAATTGATTACCTAGAAGAGTTCTCCTCTGAGAATAGTGTTTTCATTTTTGCTTGTTCATATATTTGTTTTTTAAACTTTTGTTATGGCTTTGTTACCCATCTATTTTGCAGAGTGGGGACCAAATATTGATGTTGTTGGTTTTTGCTTCCTGGACCTCGCATCAAATTATGAACCTCCAGATTCGCTTGCAGAATGGCTTCGACAGGGAGATCCACCTATCTATATTGGTTTTGGTAGCCTAGTGAGTTTCTTTACCAGCTATGTCAACTAGATTTAAAATCTAAAGAGAAATCTTTTACAAGACGCTGGAGTGTCTAGTATGCATACTATCATCTTTTGCATTGACAAGTTCATTTATTCAGAAGTAATTACCAGAAAATAAAGCATGGCATTTTTAAAGCTGTGGGAAACTAATATACTGGACAAATGGCAAAACAAACTGATGATGGTAATTATAGTGGAAATGACAGTTAATTTAAGTAGTATAGCTTGCAGCACTTTGTTCAGGTTTATCTTCCAAACCAGGTTCTTATTTATGACTATTTATAGATTTAATAGCAATATATTGCTTAGTTTGTTTCCATTTGATTAAGATATTAATTGCAACAGCCTCTTGAAGAACCTGAGAAGATGACCCAGATTATAGTTACAGCTCTGGAGAAGACTCATCAAAGAGGAATCATTAACAAGGGCTGGGGTGGTCTTGGGAATTGTAAGTCTTGACAGCTAACTTTGCTGATGGAAAATTACTGAACTTTTTTTTATAATGTGATATTTAATAGAAGCTCAAGCTTTGAATATTGATGATTTATATATAATTATTTCTTTCCAGTGGCAGAACCAAAGGATTTTGTGTACTTGCTGGACAACTGCCCTCACGACTGGCTGTTTCCAAGATGCAAGGCTGTGGTAAAAAAAAAAAATTGCTTTTCTGTTACCTAACTGTAGGTGAAAAAAATTTACAAGATTAAAATTGAAGTTTTTGGTGTCAATATTTTTAATTCACACCATTTGTCATTGAAATCTTAATCAAATTCACAGTTTTGTAGTTCTTTTATCTCATTGCTGAATTCAAGTTCCCAATGAACAACTGAGTGAGTGATAGCAATATAAAAGCAGAACCAATGAGGTCAAAACTCTGAAAGGTGAAATCTAGTGTATTTTGTGGGATTATTTACACTTGTGGTTGTTAAACTTTTACATAATAACATTCTAGTAAAAAATAATCAATTTGTAATCGAAATATAATTCAACTATGATTTAATTGCAATAAAGGTAAAGATTGCTAGAAATTGACAACCAAACGATTGAAATAAAGAACATTATATTCTCGTTACCACTAATATAATCATTCTATATCTAAAAGAAATAATCTATTAAATATCAAATTCTGGTTATTCGAATGTCAATTTCAAGTCATTTTTATCTTTATTGCTATTAAATAATAGTTGAGTGAAATTCTGGTTACATTTCGGACCTTAGCATTATTTGGATAAATTTTGATAATCACGGATGTAATTAATCCTGTATTTTGGGGTATAGGTACTCTTTGACTGCATCAACCTTGTGCTGCAGTGTAGAAGTTTATTAATTGTATTGTAGAGCTAAAATATATGACCATGCCTATTTGGTGGAGATGCTGGGTTTTGAATGCCTCATGGCATTTCCTATTGGCCTCTTTCTTTCTTTTTTTTTTAATATTTGCCCTCTCTAATAATCATTTAGGGAAGGTAGGAAAATTTGCAGTATCCAACGTTTACTATAGTTTTTCTCACGTTTGAATATACAGCCGTGATGAATATGACAGCTCTCTTTCTCTTGCAAACTGAAGTGCTTTTCTTTTTGATGAAATTGTGGACACCAATAGAGAGCTTAATTTTACAGCTATAAATAACATTCTGCATTGCGTGTCAATTAGGATAGTTCTTGTTTTAATCACTCATATATGGCATCCTTGTAGAAGCTTCATGTCATTTTAAACCTACAGGCGATATCCAAATTATGCCTCTTTTCCTTTCAGGTGCATCATGGGGGTGCTGGAACAACTGCTGCTGGTCTTAAAGCTGCGGTAAATTGGTGCATTTTCTTGATCACTGATGTTGCTGTGAAGATAAAGATTAATTGATGGTTTGTTGTATAATTTCTGTAACAGTGTCCTACAACCATTGTACCTTTCTTTGGGGATCAGCCTTTCTGGGGAGGGCGCATTCATGCCAGAGGAGTAGGTCCTGCTCCTATACCGGTTGATGAGTTCTCATTTGAAAAGTTGGTTGATGCAATAAACTTTATGCTAGATAGCAAGGTAGTCATGATTTTTTTCTCTCTGTTCAATTTCATTACTCAAGTTATCATATATGGATCTGCTGTTCAGTGGCTTTGTCAATCAGTGACATGTCTCGTGTTTTTTTGCTTTTCTTCATGCTCTGTATGTAAAACACTTCTACCAATTTTTGCTATCGCACTAACCCATATGGTCTTTTATCAAATTTCAATCAAAAGCAGATTGAACTGCTTGGTAAGAACAGCAATTTTAGAAATTGCACCATTCAACAGTAATATGAAGAGATAATAATGCATGCATAACGATCTGTCTTTTTTAATTCGTTAATGCCTATTTATAGTGTGAATGCATGTGTGCAGGTGAAAGATCGTGCTATTGAATTAGCCAAGGCCATGGAGAATGAGGATGGAGTAAAAGGTGCAGTAAATGCCTTTTATAAACAATTTCTGCGCAAGAAGGCAGAAGCCGAACAAAATACTCGACCTGCACGTTCGATGTTTCCATATATAGCAAGCTGCTTCAGTTGCAGCAGATGATATTTATCCCCAGAAATTTACATGCAACAAGTTTTGGCTCATTTGTTGCTTTGTCTTGATACCACGCTCTTCTTGATTCTTGAATCATTCATTTGCTTAGAAGGATGAAATTGCTTTTCTAAGTTTTGTAAAATGGCATTTTATGACTGCATATGAAAGATGAAAGTTGACCAGCCAATTTGTTTTCTTTTACGATCGCCATTGCAAACAGCGAAGGGGAATGTCGATGAAATCAGGAAGAACTTCCATGGGATGATGTTGCTTCGCACTCTGTATGAGTTGAAGGCGTGATTATTACAAATGAGACAGAGGTTCAATTTGTATTTACACGAATGTGATTTTTTCACAACCTCTAGCTTTCTTTTTCTTTTTCTTTTTTTTTTTTTTTTAACTTTGTGAAATTATCCAATGGTTACTAAGATTCAGCTTATCATGTAGAAAAATAAAGACAAGACAGTTTTGCAGTTGCATGCTGCTTATATATTGAGTGGGAAAAAAAGTTTGCAATGCCGTTTCTTCTTTACTACACAAATTGATATACCAAACAGATGCGTCTTCAAATCAAATTGCTAATAGCTCTATTTTCTATTTACTGTCTTGTTTTTCTTCCCCTACTAATTTTCCATGATGGGTGCAAGTAATGTTGTATGGCTAACAAGTGGTAGCTATGTAGCGATCAGGAATGGGCAGGATAAACTTCATTTTTTTTGTCAAGCTGGGATTCCCCGCCGGAAATACCAACGTTCACTTCCGGCATATCCAATGTTGGCATTATAGGAGGTTGTATTCTTCGTGTTATTGTCATCTTCAATCCCTCTGTTGTATGGATTGTCGCACCTGTTGTCATTTTAACCTGCAGATGTTTAAATTTATTAAAATTTTCTGCACTGACTTATTACTAACCATACGTTTCCAAAATGAGATCTAGCTTGATCATATAACATTCTACTGGACCACAAGTAAAGACTTAACAATCACAAAGGCAAGCCACATATCAAGTTCATTCTGTGCATTTTACTAATTAACTGCCAACCGTCCATGAAAGGTACATAGCATTCAACTTACTGGAGGTGCTCCGGTTGCTAGTTGAAAGTTGAATCTTCGAGCAAGCATGGCTGTTGCTACAACAGTCTGTAAATCAGCGTAGTAAAAAGGTTACATAGTATAACACAAACGCAAATGATCAGTAAGAAGCATTATGCTTCCAAATTGTGTCAGTAAACCAGATGCAAGACGCCAAAAAATTCAGTTTGCTGGATATTTTATGACCTTGCAAAAGTTACCTCAAATGAAGCGAACATGTCCCCTACACATTTCCTTGGTCCACCACCAAAGGGCAAGTAACTGAAACAAGGTTCGCAAAAAGGTGCAGTTAACAATAATAGCGACGACAGAAGTGCGTGTCATTAACTTTAGGCTTTACTGAGTTCAACTTTTGTGCTATTTGCTACCAAGAAAGTACATTGCAAAGCTTTTGTATGTTCTTTTTTTTTTTTTTTTTAAAGCAATAGTATGCAAGTATACTAAATAAATATCTCAAATTTGTTTTATATTAGAAAATAGGAAGGAAACTAAAATAGCTTTCTTTGCTGACTAACCAAATTTGCTTTGCTTTTCGACCACCGGAATAAAAGAAAAGAAAAAGCTAAACAGAAAACCGCAAGTTAACAGAATGTGGAGGGGTGTCAATTGATACGGTAAGAAAACCTTGGGAAGCATACCAGAAATTCTGGTTGGTCTCATTCGGATTGGGCCCATCTAAAGGCCATCTTTCAGGGTTGAACTTGTCTGCATCCTCCCATAAATGTGGACTTCGATGCAAATTCCAGACAGAAATAAATATATCTTCACCCCTGTGTATATGTGATATAACAGGTACTAGGAAACTTCAATGGATGTGTGATAAGAAAAAGGAAATGCTGATGCTAAAAGAAAGAAGAACGCAGATAGCAAATGCTGCAGTAACCTTCGACAACTGTACTTATAATTAACAAGCACAAAAAGAAAGTAGTTAGCAGAAGTAATTGTTTAATCCTTGACCAAGCAAAAAGAAAATGAAAGTTGATTTCTATTTGTACAATGAAGAACAACAAAAGGATACCTGCTAGTGGCCAATATCTTCCCAATTAATATACATTTAAAGAGTTTACATAACCAACTCAAGTGTATATAAAAAGAATCTAATGAAGCTTCACGAAGAAAATATATGAAGAGTGTGCGTGTGTGTGATAAAAAGAGTAGATAACTAGAAATGGAGCATGGAAATAACCTTTTAATGGGGTACTTCCCTAGCATGTCATCGTCAAGAGAGCGACGAATTAAAACTGGTGGTTGAGGATAGAGCCTCAAAGACTGCAAAGAGATTGGAAATGAAGATTTTGAAAAAAGCGACTCATCAATGTGAATTTGTTTAAGAACTTGAAAAAATGATTTTCATGTTCTTACTTCGTTAATTACTCGAGTGGTGTACTTGAGTTTCTTCATGTCCTCGATTGTTGGAACGAGGTCCCCTAAAACAGAATCAACCTAGGAGAAGAATGCGATTAGAAAGGAAAATTTTAAATTACAACAGTTGATTCTAATATGTGATATGTCGAACTTTTTCCAATATTTTTCAACCTATGCTTTTATATTACCTCATTTTGGAGTTTGGACAAGACATTTGGCTCCTGCAGCCATCAGAGGAAAAATAATTAAGAATATGTGGTAAGCAACCACTAACTTACACTCGATACTGAATCACATCATTAAATTATTTGTATCCATACCAAGAGGGACAATAAGGAAGAAGAACAAGCAGAAAATTAACCTAAAATTGTTCAAAGCAGTTTCTATTCTGCTGAAAGTGCCACGTTAGAGTAAAATTTCATTAAATAGTCCCTACATTGCAGAACCTCGAGTCTGAATTACCTTGGATAAGAGATAAAATGTCCATGTCAAAACAGCAGCTGATGTTTCATGCCCAGCTATTAGCATTGTCATCAAGTCATCACGGAGTTGTTTGCTAGAAACCTACAAATGGTTGTAAGAAAATTTACTTCCTTTCAAGGTATCTTACAGATATTTTAGCAACTAAATACACACATCATCTCCAGATGCCAACAGGAAGTGTAGAACGCTAGGATCTTGTTCATTCATGTATTCCTCATTAAACTCTAGCTCTTCTTCATCCACCATCCTCTGCAGTTGCACAAATGGTTAGTGCAATTAGCCTTCATAAGAACTCAATTGATGTCTTCTTCTGATTAACAAATTTACTGCACTATTATCCACTTTCTTAGAAAACATTTTGATGGAACAGCTGTGTAAAACGACATAAATGAGCACATTTACATAAAAGATAACTTGCAGATGTGTTTTGTAGTAATTTAAGGTATAGATAAAGGTTAAAAGAAAAGGTGGCAAGATAATTTCACATGTATTATTATAAATAAAGTTTTAATTGGCTAAGTTTTTTGTAAACATGTTGTGGCATAAGTATGCTGACATTTGAAAATAACGCACATAAATATCACATATGAATAAAAGAAAATAAAAAGACACGGTTTTACCTTGCATATTGCAATAAGTTCATCAAGTATATTGTTAACCAGCTTCAGGGCTGCTGAAACTTTCCTTTGCCGTGGTGAAATATCTTTCCAGATTGGGATTTCCCAGGTAGGAATTGGTGCCACACTTCGATCCTCTGCTTCTCTCAGAACTGTGTAAACAGCCTGCACAACCCAATCAGCAAGCAAAAGCAATGTTGGCAAATGTAAACGCAGATAGTGAGTACATAAGAATATACTTGGAATAAAATATGAGATGGAAGAAAGTAAAGTACCTCGACAATGCCTGTATCATTTGTAAGTGAATCAAATTCATAATTAAATACTGCCTTCCCAATGATATCTAATGTCAAACGGGAGAAAAGTGACTCCATTTCTACATCTTCTGCATCAGATGCAGCTGAATCTAGCTTCTTGCAGAGCCTATCTGTTGCTTGTCCAAATAAGCTTATCATGGCAGCTACATACTACAGGTAAAAATCAATAAGAAAATAAATGTTGTGTGCAAGAATGCAGTCAAAAAATTCAAGATGTTGCAAAACGATCATTTTATGCTTAGACTAGATGAAGCAGTCCCACATGTCAAGTTGCTTTTTATGTTACAATATAAGTCAGCAATTTTATGTGTCATTTAGAATAGTACATGGAGAAGATTTCTTATTTGTTTGTAATTTGCTAATAGCTCCAAACTTCCCTAAAAGGTCCAATGTATCAACTATTTATCTCTCTTTACAAGTTCCGTCCTGTGTCATAAACATACGTCATAAAATGTCAAAGCATTTGCTAGAGGGACAGAACTCTTAACACTTCAGCTGCATAAAAAAGAAAAGATAAACCAGCATATATCAGACAATCATTTATCTTGAAAAGTAAATCAACAAAGAAACCTTCTGATGCAATGCTGGGACTATAGCCCGCCGCCGAACACGCCATATTTCTCCATCAGCTGGGATAAGTCCTTTCCCCATAACAAATTCAAGAATTTCTGCCAAGATACCCTGTAGGTCAAGTAAAATGGAACTTATTGGCAAATGGTTTACTAAACAAAGATTAAAAGAGAGAAAAAATGATCAATAAATCGGTACGTGTTTCAACCTTTGAGTAAGCCTTTGAATTGTCTCTTAGTATATGTTTGGCTATAGAAGGATCAGAGACAATGATAAAGGACTGCAATTATAAAGAAGCAACTGGTAATTATAAAATTAGAATCATAGAGATGACATTTTCAAAAGTAATAAATATATCTGAAGGGAATCTGCATATAAGAAATAAAGAACAAACCTTGGGTCCAAAAGTTAATCTAAAAATTCCACCATATGTAACGTAGAGCTCATACAAGGGTATGAAGAAAGCCTCACTCCTAATGGCATTAATTGCTCCTTTTGCCTCTGGAATCTTAGGATGATCTTCACTAGCATCAATTCCTTTGAAAATAAAATCCAAAATGCCAGTTGGAACTCCCAGTTTTGACAAAAGGTTCCTTAATCTTGATGGAAAACTTGTTCCGTAGTCAAAACAACAAACCAAAAAATGAAAACCCGTCAAACCAGAACATGAACAAGATTAGGGAAGACCAAAAGAGAAACATAGCATACCCAGATTGCTGTACAGTAAACACTCCAGAAGCAATCCTTGCAGACAATTCGGCACGTCGTTTCTCTTCAAGAATCCTGTCTACGTTTTTGACTCCATTATCCCCCGACTCAGGTTCTCTTCCATTCGAAGAAGCAGACGACACAACAGCAAATTTACATTTCCCTAAACAGCCAAAGTTTAAAAAGAGCAACCTTTAAATACGAAGTAATCAACTTTTCTACAGATTAAGAAAAAGTAATTAAATTTAGATCCAACTTACCATTTTGGATAAAAGACGGATTGATTGGCTGAAATCTTTTGGCATGAAGTTTGGAATGGAAAAAGTTGTGCTTAGTTGAGATGAATGATGATGACGGGATTTGAAGAAGAGAAACATTGGCAGCCATTAGGGGCTGCCCTTTTGGCTATGGAGATTAGAGGAGAATTAAAATGGTTAAACCAATAGCAATAGTTATACTGATGAATAGAAGAAAAAGAGTGGATGATGACGTTGGGTATGTGTTTTAGCTACAGACCTTTATGATTATGATAATGTAATACGAAACCAAGCCTAGAACATGCTGCTAAAAAACAGATCTTGGAGTCTTCTTCAAATTGCTTTCTACATAGCTATTACTTGTCCCAGATACCAACATATCTGCAAATTTTGTTTTTTTGTAATGGAAATTAAAATTACAAAATCTTTGTTTTATTTCTTTTATGAAAGATTCTTCCTTTATACTGATTCATTTGACCAATTAGGGAAATTTAAGAAGCAAAACAAAAAAAACCAAAAATTTTTAGTTTCTTGTGTCAAAAAAAAAAGAACAAGTTTTTTCCACTTTTTTTGAATAAAAATTTGTAATTAAGAGTCACAATTGAAATTATAAACTAGGAAGAAAATAATTGCAGTTTTAGGAATTATGCATCAAACTAATAATATATATATATATATATATATATGTATATTACTCAGTTTCACTCTATTTAACAAATTAAGGGATAATTGTAACACAAAAGTGGTAAAAAAAATAATAATAACAAATAATTGAGGCCTGGAAGAAGCATAATATAATCAATCAAGGCTTTATTGGTATCAATAAATTACAAAGAAAATAGAATAAAACATAATAATAATAAAAAAAAAAAGAATATGCCAGGCCCATCTAATTTCCAAACTGTTCCTTTTCTCATCCTTGTACTCATTTCATTTTCCACTATTTCTACTTCTTGTTGAATTCTATTCAGTCTCCTTGCGACATCCATATATGCTTCAATCTCTCTCTCTCTCTATACACACTGTCCCTTAATTTGTTAAATAGAGTGAAACTGAGTTTTATTTATAAGGAAGGCAAAATTCTTGGGTCATATTCCTTTAAATTCTATGTATGTTCATTTCTTATAAATTTATTAAGCAAGTTGTTACATAAAAAGTGTTTACTATAAATTCATTTTTAGAGTTAAATTATATCTAAATATATAATGTTAGAATTATTATTTTCTATTATTCTATATATGATAGATCGATTTAATTTAAATTAGAATAGTGGAAGTTGATAATGTTTTAAATAAAAAAAATATTTTAATAAGAATGTGGATTAAAGAACATGGGTTATTTCCAAATCTTGGATTTTGATACGTAGAATTCATAGGCATTAATAATAGTTCAGTGGGAGGAATAATTTTCCTATGCAAGATCTTTTTTTTTGGGTACTAACTGGCATACTTAAAAACAGCAATATTTGGTTCTTTTTCTTTGCTTTAGTTTTATAATTTCGTATGTGCACTGAGTGAACAAAATTAAGTATTATTTACAAATTAGTTCTAACTATTTTGATCCATTATCTAATGGTTATGTCTGTGATTTTAAATTCAGATTTTATTTTTTTAATTAGAAATTTGAATATTTATTTTTTTATGGGTAAGTTTTGGTTATCATTGTAATATAAGGAAATATTTCTATTGTACAAGAAGTTTTGGCCTCTACAGCTTTTACCAATTAAGTTATATAAACTCTATAAACACTCATCAATTGTGTTTCTTTCTTTTCGTGAGTAAATTTAAGAGTGAATTTTATATTAGTCAAAATATATAAAAAACACAAATTAGGCATATCAAATAGAGTATAATGTTAAAATTATAAGATCCAATTGTGACAACTTTTATTTGAATTTATTGTAAGTTATTAAGGGCACAACAAAATTTTGTTTTGAAAAATCAAAATAAAGCAATTTTGAGACACTTACACTTGCTTAACATCCACTTTGAAGAATGTAGAAAAAACTCTTTATGGATTAAGAGAATTCAAGTGGAGGAGATTTTCTTTTGTACTGAGGTTCCTTGCCTCTCCAATCCATATACTTCTGCTTTCTTTCGAGTCTCACAAAATTCTTTTGTAATTTTCTGAAAATAAAATAGGCAGTCAGTGCTCTCACGAGCAAACTTCTGCTGATAGATAAGATGGGTAACCTTAATTTAACCCGGCACAAGCAAGAAACTTCCTTTTAAATTGCCCAAACAACAGCAGTTGTGAACAAACAACAGCATTCATATTATTATAGCACAAAAAGTACATCTCATGAGACGATGATGTACTGTTCTTAAAACATCCATACAGTCAAAATTCAAAACCCGAGTGTCTACTTTACTCCAATAATAGACATCAAAAACCTCAGCTTTGCATTAATTTCCACCAGATCAGCGGGATCTTTGAATGCAGCAGGTGGCTCTACTCCAGTATAAACGTAAAGCGCCTTAAGTTCCTCAATGCACGTTGCATGTCTCGCACCTGCATATCCTACTATGCTATGCATTACATCTATTTGTTTCCATATCTGCTCCTCACTGTATAAATCCTGCAGTAGAATAAGATGAATAGCTGTATACAATTCAAGTCAATAGAAAATCACTTGTCCTTCCATATTTTCACTTCATTCCATCATTTCACTATTGGCTTTTGATTACTTCACCTTTTGTAACCACAGTTTGCATATATCTTTTTATCATAATATTTCTTCACAGCAATCCATCTCAACATCATGTTTTCAAATGGTTAGCATATGCTTTAGAAAAAAAAAAAACAAAGATAAGAGTTCATTCTAGGTTGCATATATATTTATCTTTTATAGCCACTTACCTAGTTAGATTCTAGACATTAATTGACATGCATGTAGAATAGTAACTACCTTGCATAAGTGACAATTTTATAATTGGACTGGACTGTGTCCAGGCAAGAAAATCCATACAAAGAAACTCAAATGCCTTCCACTGAATGATGCATCGAATGCAAAAATTAATCGTTCCTTTTTTTTTTTTCTACAATCTCATTCCTAAATTTGCAAAATAAGTTGATTTGGTCCCAACATATTCACTTTTTATGACTAATCCAAATAGAGTCTAAATGTTATTTTTGAGGAGGACTGAATATCAAGCCAAACCCATACTCATAATGGATAGTGGAATCTGCTTCCATGGCACAATGAAGCATGAATAGGCAAAACCAGAAAAAAAAAAAAGCAAATTTGTGCATGAGATAAAGTTAGTTGGTCTCCAAGAAACAATAGAGGGAAGGAAACAAATGACAATCAGTAATTTTATTTCATTGAGAAACTAAGGCAGTCACATATAGATCAAGATTTCAGATCCCCTGAAAACAGAATGAAATTCAAAGATGATTTCTTAGTTTATCCTTCAGGTAAGTTATTATGCATAAAGAAATATGAGAGTAAATAGTGGAGCTCTACATTTGGTTTAAATTGTTTAACCATAGAAAAAACAAAAGAATAAAAAATTTATTTGATTTGGAAAATATAATCTGTAATACCTCATTGGAAGCAATTCCACCACTTTTAGGAGCATGTACCTTAGATGGAACAGTAATTTCTAAAAAGTCAGCATTTTTGTAACTTGACTGCACACTTCCTGCAAATGTAAAAAGGAACTAATGGCTAAGCTACCTAGTAGGAATATAACTGCCTGCAATACAATTTCACACGAGTCAGATGCCAATACTTTACCTTTTAATATTTCATTGTTTGTAGAGTATTGGATGTGAACTTCTTTTATATCATCAAGTAAATTGGATCCACTTTCATTTGCACTTTCTCTTGAATCTACAGTATCAGTATTAAATTTGTGGTTTTGCTTAACATGATTATCCACAGTATCTTGTACTCTTCCTCCATAAGCAACTATATCTGCTAATGGTGTTACAATATCTTGGACATTTCTATCAATTTTCTTAAGCCCTTCATTTGCACCTACATGCTCACCTTCTACACTCTGCTTATCTTTACCCTGTTCATCATCGGACATGCCCTCATCCTTAATTTTTTGTAATAATTCTGTTGTATCTCTCACTAATTCCTCATTCCCTTTTAAATCACCACTCTGACATAATTCTATAGCCACATCTTTTACTTCAAACGGTACCTCCTCCTCTCTAGCATTGCTGCCATTTTTATCCTCTCCCTCAATTGCAATAACAATTCCACATATCTCTTCTGGTGATTTTTCATCCATTTTTGCTAATTTCTCTTCAATTTCTTGCTCTTCTGATGGTTTTTCATCCACTTTTGCTAATTCCTTATTTCTCTTTTCGTCTTGCTCAAGCCTTATCTCAATACTGTGTTTAAGCTCTTCCTCTTCATTCTCTAGATCAACATTTCCTCTGTATTTCTCATCATCACCTCTCATTTTCAATTCCCCAAAATTAACCGGCGATTCCTCTTCAACTTGGTTTTCTGGTGGTTTTCCATCCACTTTTGCTAATTCCTCATTTCTCTTTCCATCTTGCTCAAGCCTCATCTCAACCCTATGTTTAAGCATTTTTTCCTCATTCTCCATATCAACATCTCCACCACATTTGACACTATTGCCTTTCATTCTAAAAGTAACAAGCAATTCCTCTTCAATTTGCTCTTCTGGTGGTTTTTCTTCCACTTTTGCTAATTCCTCATTTCTCTTTTCATCTTGCTCAAGCCTCACCTCAGCACTTTGTTTAAGCTCTTCCTCCTCATTCTCTAGATTAACATGTCCTCCATATTTCTCA
>CANXYI010752600.1:0-15337 GCA_948208565.1 Hura crepitans | reverse complement strand
CTATCTAGGTCAAAAATTGACTATTTGATAAAATTTTTAACCATTTATTTTTGAACTTATAATATTATAAAAAGATGATCAATAAAGAAAAGAACTTAAAATAAAGTTAGATGACTCATTAGTTAGACGCTCATTGGATGGTTTAACGGATCAACTTAGGGATTAGCAGTTGTTAGACTATCTGTTTATAAGATTGGGATAGTGCAGTGGCCGAGGTTCATAATTGAGCCACTATACTAGTTTGTAGGGTGGACACTCTTCATTATTGACTATATATCAAGTTGGTGTAGCGGCAAAAGTCCCTAGAGAGGCTATTGCACTATTCTACTTGGAAGACTCGGAGGAATTATTTTGAAATTATTAGTTGCCTTGGGAGGTCTATGGACTGATCCCTATGAATAGTTACTCAGTATTCTTGCCCCTTAAGAGGTTCCTATGAATTGATCCTTATAGGCTATATCAAGCTAGTGTAGCAATCAGGGTCCAAAATGTGGGCCACTACTTATTTTTGAGTTCCCTCTTAGTCTAGTGTCTATAAGTATGGTCTATCTAGCTGGGCCAATGAAAAGGAATAAAAATAGTGGAAAATGTAAATTTCAGTTAATTCATGATAATTTGTGGTAATAAATCTTAATAAACACACCATAGTGGCATTTTGGTAATTTTGAAGAAAATATGACATATCATCCAAATGACATTAATCATCTAGCTTGTTACTCACACACTACATCTATATCATTAATTATGCTTACATATGTGTGTTAATACATGTTCTAAATATTTTTAAATTCACTATTGATACTCAGCATGCTGATATGCAGGTAACAAGGATAAGCAAGTTAGCCTTGGTGATCATGCAATGTAGCCATACAAGTGCTGAAGGGTACAAAGAGTTGTTTTTCTTCTTTTAGTAGTGGCAGTCATGTAAATCCAATAGGTTTAGGTTAGCATGCTCAAAAGCTATTATGTCTATAGTTATAACCTAAATGTGATGTACATAAGTAAGTGTGATGTTTGCTTGGTTTGTGTGTGATTTGATAATTGTGGGCCTGAGGCCCCCTGTGTTTGATTTTAATATATGTTTAATGTGTGCTAATGTTAATTGGGGGACCAGAAGGGTCTAGAGGGAGGTTTATGGATTATTTGCTTATAATAGTGTTTTTAATAGATGGAAAAATTTTGGTATGTCACTCGGGTAGCTATTATGCTACCCAATTTTATATGACCTATAAGTGTCTGTAAATGCATTGCCTAAGTCCATCAGACTATGTATCAATATGATTAAGGATTAGAATGGACATTTAAGAAATACCTGATAAAGTTTTAGAACAATCCATAAGTGTTAAGGAGTTTTCTCCTCGAATAATCCTAAGATAGGTGACCTATCGAGAAGTGCATCACTTGTCAAGATTCATTAGGAATCTGGTAGGGGGTGTCATATTTAGAGCTTAAGTTGAAAGTTCCTAGGGAATTTATGTAACAACCCCTACCAGATTCTTGAAGAAACCTAATAAGCGGTGCACTTCTCGCTAGGTCACTTATCCTTAGATTTATCCCCTAGTTATTCATTTAACTTTTACATATTCTGTACTATTTCATTCTATTTGATTGCAAACACAGTTTCGTCTGTTCCTATAGTCCATTTAGGTTCGTACCAACATATTCATTTTAATATAGGGTAATTTCAAATCAGTCAAAATTTTTCTAAAATCTGGCAGCATAACAGCTCCCTGGATCACTGACCCAAAAATTTTTGACCTGTGAAACACTTCTATAATAAATTCTCACATCTTTTGCACCCTTTTAGTACCATAGATATCAACCTAACATTACCATTCTATCAACCAACAACTTAAGCCTCAGGCCACAATAAAGAAAATACACATAGAGCCTCGAGCTCACAAAACATCAACATTACAACCACCAATTTATACATCAAACATCATGCACACACCATAACCTACTTGCACATCTCTCAGCCAACTATAAGTTTAACATTAACATTACTTCTTTTCATTAAATAACCATACAATCCACATTTTATTGAGTCGTATACTACAAATCTTCAAGGAAACTACGTATCTAAGCTCATTCATATGCTTAAACCATCCCTAAACCAAAAGAGAAGCTACTAAAATTGAAGGGCATGAAGTGAATACTTGAATTCATTTACCTCACACTCAAGGAAAAGAAGATTTCACACATTAAGCTTTCCTAAACCACACTTCCAACCTACCACAGTCCACTTCACCTCCCTTCTTCAAGCTTCTCTTTACCTCAATTCATGTTAAAAGACATCAAAACCTATCCCCACAGATGTTAGGAATCTGACACACCCAATTCCAACAAGAAATTTCAAGAGAAAACCCAAAAAAACACAGAAGAGCTTACCTTAACTGCTTGCTGGAATAGCCTCTGACTAATAAATATTAAGGATTTTTAATTATTCTAGAAGACTCCTTTTTCTATGATTCTTCTTCCTCTAGCTCCCTAACACATAAAATTGAATTTAAAAAGCAAGAACTTGTAGAATTGGGTTGAAGACGATGGTGAAAATGGGGAGAAAATCTAAAGGTGGCGTCGGTTTGTCCTCAGCGCAAAAGGGAATTTTTTTTTCATTTCAGTGGAAAAGTCCACTTGTCAATCACCATGTACACTTAGCATGGCCCTTAGGCTAGCTGTCCAGGGTGGGTGGGTTCCACAACCACCTGAGCCATCTCGAAACGGCTCAATTTTTGGCAAATTTAAAAAATTCAGCAAAATTGACACAGACCTCAAAAGATTACACTATTTGTTTTAAAATTCATATTTTAATCTCCTTTACATGCTCATAAATTTTTGCAACCAAATTCCATTGATAAGATAGTTTTGATATTACCTCGATTTGCATGCCAACCTTGAAAATTACGATAATTTGCAAATGTCCTTGGAATTCAAAAATTCTTGTACCAATGGACTTAGTGGAATTTTTAAGCTTTAGGGTCTGATATTTTTGAGTCCTTCTAGTCCCATGCCATTCTTTGCTCGTAAAATTTTTATTGCCCAAAGAGGTAGCTTACAGTTTGAAATGAATTATTGGTTCTACTACATTTTTAAATTTTGCCTTTTTCATCAATTTAAAGCCCCTCGAAGTTTTATGACTAGTGTCACTGCTTTAATTTATGTACATATAACTCGGCACCCTAGGTACACTTCCCAAACCTAGTGGCACTGTTCATAGAGCCTCTAAACATGGGGGTTATAGTTCTTCCCCTCTTAAGAGAATTTTGTCCTCAAAATTACCTAGAGCAAATAAGTGAGGATACTGGGCTCTAATTTGTTCTTCTGGCTCTTTAGTAGCTTTGTCAATATTATGGTATCTCCATAGCACCTTAACAAGTGTATGGACTTATTCCACAACTACTTCACTTTTCGAGCAAAAATCTAAACTGGTTCCTCTTTATAACTCAGATATGTTGTACTTCAATATCTGCCATTGGAATCACATTTGATGGATCCGATCTATACCTCCTAAGCATAGAAACATGGAAAACATTGTGTATCTATTGTAGCTCAGGTGGTAATGCTAGCCCATAGGCTAAAGGTCTGACCCTTTCTATAATCTCATAGGGTTCAATAAATCTAGGACTTAGTTTCCCCTTCTTTCTAAACCTCAGCACCTTTCTCTATAGTGAAACTTTCAGAAATACTTTTTCACCCACTGCATACGTAATGTCTCTTTGCTTCAGGTTAGCATATGATTTCTATCTATCTATAGTTGCTTTTAGCCTTTCCCTGATTATCTTCACTTTTTTCCTCAACATCTTTGATTAAATCCACGCTAAAAATCTTATTGTCTCCCAATTTACTCTAACTTAAGGGAGTTCTACATCATATGCCATACAATGCTTCTTATGTAGCCATCCCCAAACTAAACTATTAACTATTATTATAGGAAAACTTTGCCAAAGATAAATACGAATCCCAGTTTCCTTTAAGTCTAATGGCACATCCTCACAACATATCCTCAAGTATCTGTATCACCCTCTCTGACTGTCTGTTAGTCTGAGGATGAAAAGCTATGCTATAGGCCAATCTAGTGCCTAAGGCTTTCTATAGCTTCTTCCAAAATCTAGAAGTGAAACAAGGATCCCTATTAGAAATGATGGTCACTAGCATGCCATGTAGCCTAACTATCTTATCCACATATAGTTTAGCTAGCCTTTCTAAGGAGTAATCCATTCTGACTAGGATAAAGTTAGCTGTCTTTGTCAGTTTGTCAACATTCACCCATGTAGTATCACATTTACCTTTGGTCAAAGGTAAACCCATCACAAAATCCATAGTCACCTTTTCCCATTTCCACTCTAGTATTACTATAGGATGCAGCAATCTAGAAGGAACTTGATGTTTAGCTTTCACCTATTGGCAAGTTAAACACCTCGCAATATACTTTGCCATATCTCATTCTATACTAGGCCACTAATAATGAGATTTTAAGTCCAAATACAATTTTTGTGCTCTTAGGATGCATGGAATAAGGAGTTTCATATGCCTCCTTTAGTATCTACAACCTTAGGTCATCTATACTAGGAGCACACAACCTGTTCTGATAATATAGACACCTGTCTCTTATCAACTCAAACCTTGTGGCCTTCCCCTCTTTAGCTTTGGTTGCTATCTGAACCAATTGTTCACATTTCATCTGATTTTCCTTAATCTGCTATCTAAAATCTGGTTTCACCTTTAACTTAGTCAACACAACATCGTCTAAAGTAAACTGCAAGTTGGCATTCATAGGTTTCAAAGCCATCATAAACTTCCTGTTTAAAACATCTACCACCACATTTGCTTTCCTAGGTGGCAATCAATTAGTAGTCATAGTCCTTTATTAGTTCTAACCACTTTCTCTGTCTCAAGTTTTGTTCCTTCTAAGTAAAGAGGTATTTTAGACTTTTATGATCTGTATATATGTAACATTTCTCTCCATATAGATAGTGCCTCCATATTTTCAGAGCAATAACAATAGCAGCATTCTCCAAGTCATAAGTAGGATAAATCCTCTCATATGGCTTCAACTATCTTGAAGCATAAGCTACTACCTTCCCATCCTGCATTAGCACACATCCCAAGCCATTCAATGAAGTATCACTTATACTATAAAATCCTTACCTTGTTTAGGTTGAATCAGGATAGGAGTTTATGTCATCATTTTTTTTGAATTGCTCAAAACTGGCTTGACACTTATGATCCCACTCAAATCTCACATTCTTCCTAATCATTCTAGTCAAAGGACTAGTAATGATGGAGAATCCTTTTACAAATCTCCTATAATACCTAGCTAAACCTAAAAAAACCTCTCACTTCAGTTATATTCCTTAGTGGTTCCCATTTTAGCACTGCCTTTACTTTTTTAGGATCAACTCTGATTGCCTCAGCTGAAACTACATGCCCTAGAAAAGTAACTTCACTTAGCCAAAACTCACACTTATTAAGCTTGGCATACAACTATTTCTCTTTTAGGGCCTGTAACATAACCCTAAGATGCTGCTCATACTCTCTCTAGTTTTTAGAATACACCAAAATATCATCTATGAATACCACAACAAATTGATCCAGATATGGCTAAAAAACTCTATTCATGAGATCCATAAAAGCTGTTAGTGCATTGATGAGCCTAAATGGCATCACCAAGAACTCATAGTGTATGTACCAGGTTCTAAAAGTAATTTTAAGAAGGTCAACTTCCTTAATTCTCAGTTGATGGTATCAAGATCTCATATCAATCTTAGAAAATACACATGCCCCTCTCAACTGATCAAAATGATCATTTGTCGTGGACAATGGGTGCGTATTCTTCATAGTCATCCTATTCAACTACCTATAATCAATACATAATCTGAGCGAGCCATCTTTCTTTTTTACAAATAGCATAAGTGTACCCCAAGGAGATACACTGGGTTTGATAAAACCCTTGTCTATCAAGTCTTGTAGCTATACTTTCAATTCTTTCAATTTAGTAGGTGCCATTTGATAAAGAGCAATAGATATTGGAGCTATACCAGGATATACCTTAATTTCAAAATCCAATTCCCTTTGAGGTGGTAGGCCTAGTAGCTTATCAAGGAATACATTAGGAAACTTAGAAACAATTGGAATATGTGCCAAATTAGAGTTGGAAACATTCAGGTCAATAGCATAGGCCAAATATGCCTCACACCCTCTATAGAAAAGTTTTTGTGCTTTAACAGTGGAGATAAGATTGTTTGGAAGACTTCCCTCACTATCCATTATCACTATCTATCCCTCTATAGTTAGGAGGTTTAACTTCTTATGTCTACAATCAATCATGGCTTGATGTTCAGTCAGCCAATCCATTCCTAGGATCACATCAAACTCATTAACAAGTAGATTAATCAAATTAGCTGAAATTTTATACCCCTAAATCACCAGAGGGCATTGCCTGTACACTTTGTTAATAATCACACACTACCCTATAGGATTGCTAACTTTGATGTCTACATCAATACGTTTAAGCTCTAACTGCCTATTCTATTCTTGTGTAGTACATATATATGAATGTGTAGAACTAGGATCTTTCAATGCCAAAACTGGAACATGAAATAAATAAAAAGTAATTATTATGATGTGTAGTGCTGCAGCCTCTTCTTTGGCTTTTACAGCATATTACTTGGTTGGAGCACGAGCCTCAAATCTGGTACCTTAGCTAGCACTAAGCTGCTCTCCTCTGGTTTGCCTCTAACCCCTATTTTGAGGTGCAATATTAGATACATGTGTCTGATCATCCTCTACTTGCCTCTGAGGATACTCTTTTATGTAGTGGTCTCTGGCATTATAATGGAAACAGTTTCCTCTTCTACCTACTCTGCACTAACCCTAATGCCTCTTCTAACAAGTGGTACAAGTGGGAGGTCCATTCCTATTACCCGCTATACTAAGAGCACTATCAGCCTGAGGAGGCAATTGAGGTCTACCTATAGAAGCTTGTCCCAACCTCTAAGTCTGTGCTTGTCTCTATCCTTAATACCTTGCTTGATACTAGGACTTATGTTGAGATTGTGTTTATGACTAACCATCTCTCCTCTTTTTACTATCCTCTGACACTACACTAAACTATCCTATAGTGAATTGCTTTTTCCTCTAGAAGAAATCCCTCTTTTGTTGTATTATTTCTTTCATGTCATATGTAGTTGACACTAGTATTTCAAAGTCTCTCTCTCTATAGGATTTGCTATCTGTATCTTTAGCTCTATAGTTAACCCTGCTAAAAATCTCTTACATTTCTTTTCATCATTAGGAAAAAACTCTTCAACATATGTCAGGAGTCTAGTAAAGTCTTTTTAATATTTTGACACTATTCTCCTTCCCTAGTTTAAATCTAAGAATTTCTGTCTCTTTTTATCCTTATAGGAGTCAGGTATATATTACTTCTTGAACTCTATAAGGAAAAATTCACAAGTCAGCTCTTTAAGTTCTTTCCTTCTCTTGACAGTGTTCCACCACTTGTAAGCTTTTTCTTGCAAAAGATAAGTGGCACACTGCAGATTCTCTGCTTATGTATAGTTCAATTGCTCTAAGACTTTAAATGTCCTGTCTAGCTAGTGCTCAACCCTGGCAGTTTCATCCTCCTTCCTACCTAAGAAATCAATAGCTCTTATCTCCCTCAGCCTTTCTAGAGGAGCGTTCTGTGGGAGAACTAGTGGTGGACGTGGAGTAATAGCATCAGTAGAGGTATGTTTGAGCAAATTTACTATCTGTTGCAACAAAGTAGGTGATATTTTTACTTGTTGTTGACTACGAACTTGTGGTTGTGGCTACTATACAACATCAGTGGGTTCAGGTATTGATGCATTGCCTACCCCCTGTATAGTAGTTAGCACAAAACAAGCCACTTCTTTAGCCCCTCTTTTGGGTACCTGATTAGCCATATGCTTACTGCAAAAGGAGTAACATATTAGCCTCGTATAGCATAACAGTTTAGAGGAATTTGAAACTTAGACATTTGCACTCTTATACTTGGCCTAGGTACATTAAACTTATGCTCTGATACCGCAAAATGTAACACCCCCTACTAGATTCCTGAAGAAACCCAATAAGTGGTGCACTTCCCACTAGGACACCCATCCTTATATTTTTCCCTTAGTTATTCCTTTAACTTCTACTTATTTTGTACTATTTAATTCTATCAATTCCAAATGTAGTTCCATTTGTTCTCATAGTCCATTTAGGTTCATACCAACATGTTAATGACAATATAGGGTAATTTCAAATTAGATAGATTTTTCTTAAAATCTGGCAGTATAACGACTACCCGGGTCACTAACCTAAAAATTTTCAACATATGAAACACTTCTATAATAGATTCTCACATCTCCTAGACCCTTTTGGTCCCCCAGATATCAATCTAACATCACCATTCTACCAAATAGCAACTCAGGCCTTAGGACACAATCAAGAAAATATATATACAGCCTCAGGCTCATAAAACATCAACATTATAACCACTAATTTATACATCAAACATCATACACACACTTTAACCTACTTGCACATCTCTCGATCAACTACAAGTTTAACATTAACATTACTCCCTTTCATCAAATAACTATACAATCTATATTTTATTAAGTCATAAACTACAAATCATCAATGAAACTACATATTTAAGCTTATTCATATGCTTAAACCATCTTTAAACCAAAAGAGAAGCTACTGAAATTAAAGGGCATTAAGTGAATACTTGAATTCACTTACCTCACACTCAAGGAAAGGAAGATTCCACACTTTAAGCTTCCTAAAACAACACTTCTAGCCTACCACGGTCCACTTCTCCCCCCTTCTTTAAGCTTCTCTTTACCTCAATTCACTTTAAAAGCCATCAAAACCCATCCCCATAGATGTTAGGCATCTTACACACCTAATTTTAGCAAGAAAAATCAGGAGAAAACCTAAGGAAATACAAAGAAGCTCACCTTAATTACTTGCTAGAATGTCCTTTGACTATCAAACTTTGAGGATTTTTAATTTATTCTTAAAGACTCCTTTTTTCTATGATTATTCTTCCTATAGCTCCCTAGCACATCAAGTTGAATTTAAGGACCAAGAACTTTGTAGAAATGGGTTAAAGATGATGGTGAAAATGGGGAGAGAATCTAAAGGTGGCATCAGTTTATGCTTGCAGCAAAGGGGAAAAATATTCTTTTTATTTAAGTGGAAAAGTCCACTTTTCAATCATGATGTACACTTCGCATGGCCCTTAGGCTAGCTATCTTGATATGGGTAGGTCCCATAGCCACTCGAGCTATCCCGAAACAGCTCTATTTTTTGGTAAAATTCACCAAAATTAACATGGACCTCAAAAAATTACACTGTTTATTTTTAAATTCATATTTTAATCCCCTTTACATGGTCATAAATTTTTACAAACAAATTCAATCGATAGGATAGTTTTCAGACTGTCTCAATTTGCATGCCAACATAAAAAAATTATGTGAATTTGTAAAAGACTCAAAATTCAAAAATTCTTCACCAATAGACTCAGTGGAATTTTTTAGCTTTAGGGTCCAATATTTTTAGGTCCATCCAAGCACATTCCTGGTCATTCCTAGCTTGTAAAATTTTTATTGCCTAGAAGGGTAGCTTACAGTCCGAAATGAATTATTAGTTTTGCTAAATTTTTAAATTTTACCTTTTTCATCAATTTAAAGCCCCTCAAACTTTCATGACCAGTGTCATTACCTCGATTTACATGTAAGTGACCTAACACCCTGAGCACACTTTTTGGACCTAATGGCACTATTCACAAAGCCCTCAGGATATAGGCATTACAATTTACATAAGTGCTAGAGTCTAGGGTTGGTTATGTGATATGCTAGACTACACGGAGGCTAATAAGTTCTATGATTTCTATAGTAATAAGAGATGGCTAATAGACCATCAGAGGAAAGAGAAGAGGAAGTGGCTAGCTTTGCTCCTACTACAATACAGAAAGAAGATACTATAGTTATTCTTGAGCCTAGTGATGCTATAAATATGTTATATCCTCAAGCGTAGCCATAGGTAGAAGCATCTATAGTTTTGTTATAGCAAATGGTTAATCTATTAAGATAAAACTTTGCACCTGCTGCTCTACCTCTACCTCCTCCACCAGCGCTAATACCTCCACCACCCTCAGCTTTTATCCAGAAGGCACTATTAGAGAGAATTAAGAAGATGGGAGCTATGGATTTTTTGGGCACGAAAAAGGATGATGCAGCACGAGCAAAGTATTGGTTAGAAAGGACTTTTAGGATTTTGGAACAGTTGGAATGCTCAAAAGAAGATAAACTGAAGTGTATAACTTCCCTCCGATAAGAAGAAGCATACTATTAGTGGGATATTATTAGAAAGAGGAAGCCAATGGCAGAGCTCACATAGGTATTATTCTTGATAGAATTCAAAAAGAGATATATCGTTAAGTCCTAAAAGGACAAGAGGTAGTAAGAATTCTTAGATTTGAAACAAGACAGGAGGGCAGTGGCTACATATGAGAAAGACTTTGCACGATTGATTAGGTACACAGAGGAGTTTATACCTAATGAAGAGGAAAAGTGTAAAAGATTTTTAAAGGGGTTGAATGTGGAGTTGAGAATGCACATAGCAAACCCTAGGGTAATAGACTTTGCAGTATTAGTGGCATATGCTCATGACATAGAGAAAATGGTACAAAAAAAGAGAGATTTCTTCTAGAGAAAGAGAGTTTATGGCAGGGCAATCTAGTGTAGCCCCAAGTGAGAGTAAGAGAAAGAGAGAGACACCATCTCAATCCCAGTCTATGCATTAAGCACCAAGACATGTACAGTCTCTAAGATATAAGCAAGCTTCCACAGTTAGACTATGATTGCCTCCTAGAGCAGTTAGTACTTCGGGTCCTTCAGGTAACAAGAAAGGACCCCCGACCTATAATACATGTAAAAAAAGCATTAGGGGTAGTGTATATCTAGTAGAAGAGAAGAGTGTTTTACTTGTGGTGCAAGAGACCACTACTATAAAAAGTGTCCTTAGATGTAACCCGAAGGTGCTCACACTTAAGCATCTACAATTGTACCTCAGAACAGGGGTCAAAGATAGAGTAAAGGGGATCAACCTAATTTTAGTCAAGGGACCATATTAGAAACCAATGCCTCAGCTAGACAGTGTGTTGTTAGAGCCAGAAAAGAGGCAGTAGCACCAAATGTCATAACTGGTACTTATTATTTATTTAATTTCCTAGTTTTGGCTTTGATAGAACCAAGATCCACACATTCATATGTATGCACCACATTGGCACATGATAAAGGATTGAAATATGAGCATGTGAATATAGATATACAAGTCAATAATCCTATAGGGTAAAGTGTGCATAGGAATAAAGTGTATATATAGTGCCTTTTAGTGATATGGATTTGATTGAATCGCCTTTTTCATGAGTTTGATGTGATTTTGGGAATAGATTAGTTATCAAAGCATCTAGCTATATTTGACTATAAAAATAAGAAGCTGACCCTCTAGACTATAGAGGGATAGATAGTGATAGTTGTGGGTGAGAGGAATTGTGTGAATAATCTCATCTCAGCTATTACAGTAAGGAAACTAATCTAAAAAGGGTGTGAAGCTTACTTAGCCCATGTCATTGACACTAATGCTTTTACCCTAATACTTAAATAAATTCCTAGTGTTTGAGTTTCCTGAAGTATTTCTTGATGAGCTGCTAGGATTGACTCCACAACAAAAGCTTAATTTTGAAATTAAGGTGTATCTTAGTATAACTCCTATTTCTATTACTCCTTATTGAGTGGTACCTGCTGAGCTGAAAGAATTAACGGTGCTATTATAGGAACTATTAGATAAGGGTTTCATTAGACCCAGTATTTCACCTTAAGGAGCATTTATATTGTTTATAAAAAACAAAGATAGCTTACCTCAACTGTGTATTGATTACAGATATCTAAACAGGGTAACAATGAAGAATAAATATCCTTTACCTAGAATAGATGACCTCTTTGATTAGTTGAGAGTTGCAGGTGTATTTTCCAAGATCGACTTGAGATCTGGATACCATCAACTGAGAGTCAAGGAATATGATATTCTTAAGATTGCCTTTAAAACCAAAGACGGGTATTATAAATTCTTAGTGATGCCTTTTGGTCTCACAAATGCCCTGGCAACCTTCATGGACTTAATGAATAGAGTATTTTTAACCTTATTTGGATTAGTTTGTAGTATTATTCATTAATGATATTTTGGTAAACTATAAAACTAGGTAGGAACATGCACAACATCTCAGGGTTATGTTGCAGACTCTAAGGGAGCAATAGTTGTATGCCAAGTTGAGTAGGTGTGACTTTTGGCTGATTAAAGTAGCTTTTTTGGGACACATAGTGTCAGTAAAAGGCATTAGGGTAGACCCTAATAATGTCAAGGTAGTGTTAGAGTGGGAACCTCTAAGGAATGTGATAGAGATATAGAGTTTCTTAGGATTAGCTAGGTATTACCGGAGGTTTATGAAGAGATTCTCTTTGATTGCGACCCCTTTGACAAGACTGATTAGGAAGAATGTGAAATTTGAGTGGGATGATGTATGTTGGACTAGTTTTGAGAGCTTGAAAAAGATGTTGGCAAAACCTCTTATCCTGATTCAACTTGAATAAGGTAAGGACTTTGTAGTGTACAGTGATGCCTCACTTAATGGATTGGGTTATGTACTAATGAAAGAAGGAAAAGTAGTAGCCTATGCTTTAAGACAATTAAAGCCACATGAGAAGAATTATCCTACTCATGACTTAGAGCTAGCTGCTATTGTTTTTTCCTTGAAAATTTAAAGGCACTACTTTTATGGTAAGAAAAGTTACATCTACGCTGATCATAAGAGTTTGAAATACCTTCTCACTTTGAAAGAATTGAACTTGAGGCAAAGAAGATGGCTAGAGTTGATTAAGGACTATAACTACTTGATAGATTACCATCTAGGAAAAGCTAATGTGGTAACAGATGCTTTAAGTAGGAAATTCATGGTGACTTTGAGATCTATGAATGCTAAACTACAGTACACTAAGGAGAATGTTGTATTGCTTGAGTTACAAATTAAACCAATAGTAGATAAAGGAAGCCTAGGGTAGAGATGAGTCATTAATGCAACTGGTAAGTAAAGTTTAAGAAGGGAACACATTAGGATTTTATTGGAGAGAGAATGGATATCTATATTATCTGGGTAGGTTGTGTGTACCTAGTATAGAAGACCTAAGGTTATAGATACTAAAAGAGGCTCATAAAGCTACTTACTCTATGCCCCCTAGTAGTACTAAGATGTATATAGACTTGAGGCCTTAACATTAGTGGTCAAGTATAAAGAGAGATGTAGCAGAGTATGTTGCTAAATGTCTGACATGTCAACAAGTAAAGGTTAAGCATCAAGTTCCTTATAGATTACTGCATTATATAGCAATACTAGAGTGGAAGTGGGAAAAGGTTACAATGGATTTTGTAATGGGATTACCTATGACTAGAGGCAAATGTGATACTGTATGGGTGATTGTTGATAGACTGACCAAGACAGCTTATTTCATCCCTATCTAAGTAGACTACTCACTAGAAAAAGTTAGCTAAATTGTATATTGATGAGATCATTAGACTTCATGGTATACCTATGGTAACCATTTTTAATAGAGATCCTCGATAAACTTTTAGGTTTTGGAAGAAGTTTCATAAAGCTTGAGGCATTAGATTGACCTACAGTATAACTTTCTACCCTCAGATAGATAGATAGTTAGAAAGGGTGAAACAAGTGCTTGAGGATATTTTACGTAGTTGTGCCATTGAATTTAAAGGTAGTTGGGATCAGTACTTATCTTTAGTAGAGTTTGCCTACAACAACAATTATTAGACTAGTTTGGGCTTAGCCCCTTATGAAGCATTGTATGGCAGGAAGGGTAAAACTACTTTATGTTAGAGTGAGATTGGGGAAAATAAGATATCAAGTGTTAATCTGATTAGAGATGCTGAGGAAAAGTTTAAAGTGATTAGAATGAGATTGAAAGCCATAGCTAATACACAAAAATCCTATATTGATCTAAAAGGGAGGGATATTGAGTATGATGTTAGTGAAAAAGTATTCTTAAAGGTGTCCTCATGGAAGAAGGTCCATAGATTTAAGAAAAAATAGAAGCTAAGCCCCAGATTCATTGGACTATATGAGATTATAGAGAGAGTGGGACCTTTAGCATATAGGCTACATTTGCCATCTAAACTATCTTAGATTGAAGATGTGTTTCACATCTCAACACTGAGGTGATGTAGATCATATCCCTTCTATATAGTACCAATAATAGATGTGGAAATATAGCTAGACTTAAGCTATAAAGAAGAACCAATATAGATATTAGCCAAAGTAAAGCAGTTGATGAATAAAGCCATTCCTTTAGTTAAAGTCCTCTAGAGACATCACAATGTAAAAGAAGCTACCTAAGAGTCTAAAGAGTATACAATAGCTCAGTATACACACCTCTTCACTTTAAGTAAATTTGATGACAAAATATCATAAGAGGGGAATAATTATAATGCTTGCACATTAAGACTTTATGAATAATACCACTTAGGCTAGGAAGTGTTCTTGGAGTACTGGGTCACTTACACGAGGCTCAAAGCAGAGGTACTAGTCATGAAACTTTAAGAGGTCATAAAATGATGAAATTAGCTTAATTTAAAGATTTAGTAAAACTAATAAATTATTTTAGTAGGGCATAAGCTCAAATAGAGTTGGGGCCAGGAATAACCTGAGATGTGCTAGAACAAACCTAAAAATGCCATACCCTAAAGGTTAAAAATTCCCCTGAGTTTATTAGTTAACGAATTTTGGAATTTCGAGGTTGTTTGTAAATTTTCTTAATTTTAGAGTTTTGCACACAAATTGAGGTAGTTGGTTAACTATCCTATCGATGGAATTTGGCCGTGAAATTTTATAAGCCTTTAAATAGGACTAATCAAGGATATTTAGAACAAACGTGATGATTTTTTAGAGATCAGAGTGATTTTTTTAAAATTTCCCAATGTTTCTACTAAAACCTAGCTTTTTAAGGTTGTTCAGGTGGTATGTGGGCTCCACCCATACCACCTCAGCCACTATAAAAGGCCTAAAGTGACACCTAGGTGGCCACTTTGCCATATCCACTCACCCTCCACCCTTCTCTTTCTTCTTTGTTGTTCCTCCAACTTGACGGCATTGTAAGCTTCAAGCCACCATTTTCATTCCTTTTTGCAAGCTTTTTTTTATGTCTATTACCATTAAATGTCATCTTAAAGTGTTAAAAATTTATTTTGTAAA
>CANXYI010752457.1:0-20639 GCA_948208565.1 Hura crepitans | reverse complement strand
AAATCACAGTGGCTGCACCCGCATGAAAATGACATAGAAGTGCCCTAGCAATATCCCTAGTTGATTGATCAACTTATCCAATGGGTTGTCAAACATATATGAGTTATTCCATATCTTTATTTTACTTACATATATATCACATATCTTATGCACAATTTCTCAAGTTCAATTCCAATCATGTATCTATCTGGTTTATGCATACTTATTAACTAATAATTTACCTTTTTTGATACATTATCTAGGCATATTTCCACAAGGTCATTCCATCATTGACAATATCATTTCTCATCTTATACAAGTGACCAATTTCTACAAATCATTTAATAACATAAATTCAATTATTCACATTACCATTATACCATGGTTATTTCTAACTTTTGTTTCACCTTTTGGTCATTTTTCCATACTCATAGTATTTTTTTTTTCATTTATAGCCTTTACACATATGTTGAAGCCTTTTTTTTAAAATTTTACTTAATCAATTTATTTTTTTTAAGTTACTTTCTAATACATCTCTTTTTTATAGTATTCCTTATTTATTTCTATAAATTTCTTATATTCATGGTATTCAAATATTTATCTTGTAACCTTTCAATACTTAGGACTTAATTAGCATCATTGGGTATCTTTATAGCCCTCAGTATTTAAGAATTATAATTCGTACCAATTATTCATATATGTATCTACATTTTATTTTCAATATTTAGTCCGGATTCATAATTTCTTTATTTATATAATTAATTTTAACTTAGTTTCTAGTTATTTTATCTTTATTTGAATTTTTAAATATTATTTATTTAATTCCTTTTATTTTAACTCTTTTATATTATTATTATTATTATTATTGTTTTCTTTTGTTATTATTATCATCATCATCATTATCCCAATCTTATGCATTTAATTATATACATATATTTTATAAATTCTCCTTGTAATTGAATTCTTTTCTTTGAATGTACTTATATACTTGTGTACATATTCATATTTCTATATCTCTCCATGAATATTTTTCATATGATAATTATTCTATATAGTGAATTTCCATTGCACCCACAGTTTTGATGTGTATTTCTCTTGTAATGAATCTTTCATTTCACCAAATAGTACATTTATAAAACATATTTTTAATCTCCTCTTTTTTAGTTAATCCCACATGCCTATTTAAATTAAATTCTTCTCAATACAATCCATTCAATCTATATCATTCTCTTTCCATTAATATTATTATTACTACATAAATTTCCCTAAGATTCAACTTCCCTTTCTTTCCAAAATGCAAAACCTTCTTCCAAGGTGAAACCTTGTCTCCCACTTCATATTCTAGCATTTTTCTCTTTAAATCTGCATACGACTTCTATCTATCAAAAACTACTTTCAACTACTCTCTAATGATCTTCACCTTTTCTTCTACAACTTGTATCAAATTTGGCCCAATGAGCTTAGTTTTATTGAGCTCATTCTAACACAATAGTGTTCTACATTTTCTTTTGTATAAGGCCTTATAAGGAGCCATGCCAAGACTTGTTTAATGACTATTGTTATAAGCAAATTCAACTAAGGACAAATATCAGTCCTAGCTTCCCATCAATTCTAATGCACAACCCCTTAACATATCCTTGAGAATCTGAATCACTCTCTCAAATGGTCCATCAGTCTGTAGATGAAATGTTATACTAAAACGTAATTGAGTACCCAAGGCATTATGAAGTTTCTTCCAAAACCTCAATCTGAACCTTAGATCTCGATTCGATATAATTAAAGATGGCACTCCATGCAACCTATCTATCTCATCTATATAAAGCTCTACTAGCTTCTCTAAGGAGTAGTCCATTCTTATAGGTATAAAATAAGTAGTATTGGTAAGATGATTTACAATTACTGATATTGAGCCACACTTGATCTTTGTCATAGGTAGCCCAACCACGAAGTCTATGGTCACTCTATCCCATTTCTTTTCTAGAATTGCTATAGGATAAAGCAATCCAGAAGGAACTTTGTGCTCTACCTTTACCTATTGACAAGTAAGGCACCTCATCATATACTCAAACACATCTCTCTTCATACCTAGCCACCAATAAGAAAGTTTCAAATCCTAATACATCTTATTACTACTAGGATACATCTATAAGGAACACTGTGATAATGGTAGACAAATTCTACCATGATGGTACAAACAGTTATCTCCCTTAATCTCATACTCTATCAGTTCTCATCATGGATAGCACTTATGATACTCATCAGTCTCTAATCATCTCTCTATTAATCCCTTATTTGCTATAAGAAACTGTGCTTGACTTGTATCTCAGCTAATAAGGCAACATCACCTATAAGCTGTAATCTAACATTCATGGCTCTCATGGTTGCCATGAACTTCCTACTAAGTGCATCAACCACTACATTGGCCTTTCTTGGATAGTAATCAATTCGGCAATCATAATCTTTAATTAATTCCATCCAACTCCTCTATCTCAAGTTCAACTCCTTCTAAGTAAGAAGATACTTAAGATTCTTATGATCTATGTAGATGTAACACTTCTCCCCAAAAAGATAATGTCCCTAAATTTTTAGAGCAAACATAATGGTTGCAAGCTCTAAATCATAAGTAGGGTAGTTCTTCTCATGTGGCTTTAATTGTGTTAAAGCATAGGTAACAACATGCCATCTTACATTAAAACACACCTTAATCTAATGTGAGGCATATCATTAAACACTATGAAAATCCTTTCCCAAAAACTAGCTGCATAAAAATTAGAGCCTGTATCAACATAGTCTTAAGCTTATCAATGTTGTTCTAACACTTGTCATCCTAAACAAACTGAAAATCCTTCCTCAATAATTGTGTCATAAGGGCAGCTATCAAAGAAAATCCCTTGATAAAGCATCTATAGTACCTTGCCAACCTTAGGAAACTCCTAATCTCTATAGTGTTCTTAGGTGGCTTCCACTCTATCATTGCGTCTATCTTGCTTAGGCCAACTCTAATACCTTTAGATGATGTTATGTGTCCTAAGAAAGACATTTCACTCAACCAAAACTCATAGTTACTAAGCTTGGCAATAACTTTTCTTCTCTTAGAATTTGAAGAACCATTCTCAAATATTATTTATACTTTTCCTTGTTCTTTAAGTAAACCAAAATATCTTCTATAAAAACTACCACAAACTAATCAAGGTTGGGTCTAAAGACTCTGTTCATTAAATCCATAAATGCTGCAGGAGTATTGGTAAGCCTAAATAGCATTACCAAGAACTCATAGTGACCATACCTTATTCTAAAAGCAGTCTTCACCACATACAATTCCTTCACTCTCAACTAGTAGTATTTGGATTTCAAATCTATCTTAGAGAAAACTCCAACTCCTCTGAGCTGAGCAAATAGATCATCAATCTATGGCAAAGGATATTTATTCTTAATGGTTACTTTATTCAACTGTCGATAATCAAAACATAAATGAAGTGAACCGTCCTTCTTCTTAACAAATAAAATTAGTACTCTCTATGGTGAAGCACTCGGTCTAATAAAACCCTTGTCTAACAACTCTTGCAGCTGAAGCTTTAACTCTTTCAATTCTACTAGTGCCATCTAATATGGAGCTATCAATACTTGAGTAGTACTAGATAGAACCTCAATACCAAACTCAAGTTCTCTCTCTAGTGGCAAACTCGGCAATTCTTCGAAAAAAATATCAATTAACTCAACCATAATAAGTATGCTACTAGCATCTGGTTCTCCTATTTTGGTGTCAAACACATGAGCAAGATATGCCTGACAACCCTTCCTCATCAATCGCCTAGCAATGACTGTAGATATCACATTAGACAAGAAGTTGATCCTCTCTTTAATGGTTGTGATTTTAGACTTATCATCAGTTTAGAGAGTCAACCTCTTATGCTTGTACTCTAAAATTGCTTGATATTTAGACAACCAGTCCATTACCAATATCAAGTTAAAGTTATCAAAAGGCAACTTTATCAAGTTAGTAAGAAACTGATAGTCATGTATCCATAAAGGATAACCTTTATACATTTTATCAACTACGACATGCTTGCCTATAGGGTTGCCAACCATGATCTCTAGGTCAAGTAGTTTTGAAACAAACCCTTGGTTTTGTGCCCATGATGTGTACACATATGAATATGTAGACCCTAAATCAATTAATGCAAAAATATAAGAGTTAAAGAGGAGAAAAGTACCAGCCATGATGTATGGCTCATCAACATCCTCCTGAGCTCTAATGGCATAGTGTCAAGTAGGGGCTCTAGGCTTAAGTTAAGACTCTAATCTTTCTCTCTATGTTCCCTCGATTCTCTATCCTCTACTACTCTTTTAACCTTTAGTCTATGTAAGTGTTGATCTCTAACCTACACTTTGTCCCTTAGGAAAATCCCTGTAGAAATGACCCCATTGCCTATAAGTATAGCACACACCCAACATATTCCTCCAACATTCTCCACTGTACCTCTTAAAATATGTGTGGCACTAAGGAGCTTAATTCATATTGCTCTCTAATCCTAGTGTAGAAGTAGCTTAAGAGTCTAGCTAACTTACTTTCCCTTTACCACTCTGAGCCAATTTTTATGAATAGCCCTATTTCTAAGACTATTCTGTGAAACTGAACTGGAATGCCTTATAATTCTTGCTTGATAGTGGAGTAACACTAGATGACCCCTGACTAGCTATTCTCTTCTTCTAATAGAACTAATTTTTCTATTTCTGAACCCCTTTAGCAAATCTACACACTGATACCAGTAATGAGAAATCCCTTATCTTTATCGGCACCACCTAGGACTTAATATCAACATGTAATCCCTTCTCAAACCTCTAACACTTATTTGCCTTAGTGGTGATGGTATCCTTAGCATATCTACTAAGTATGGTAAACTCCTTCTCATATTCACCTATAGTCTTCTGATCTTACCTCAAATCTATGAACTATTATTGCCTTTTATCAAGATAGTCTATGATGTATTTCTTATGCAACTCTATTAGAAAATACTCTTAAGTCACTTGATCCTTAGTCTTATGCTCTATAAGATCCTCCTACCACTTTAAAGCTTCTTCTTGAAGAAGTAAGGAAGCATATATAACCTTTTCTACTAGTGTGCACCTCATCTACTTTATGATTTTCTCAATATGGTCAAGCCAATACTCTATCTTCCTAAGAGTCACTTCTCCCTCACTCATGAAATCCTTAAACCCCATCTTCTTTACCCCTCTAAATATGTCTTCTGGAGAGCCAATAGTACCTTAGGCTTAATGGTGATGATGGAGTAGTAGTTGTAACTTACCTCAGTAGTAGTAGCATCTCCTGTAAGGACACTAGTGGAACCTGTCATGCAAGTTGTGCATGCCCTACCACACTAGCAAACATAAACCTTACTCTCGTAGCCTTAGGTGCAATCGTAGTTAGAGTATAACTTTTAACCTTATCATCATTACCCTATGCTGAAGCATTCATTGTATTTGTAGGTAAGAAGACAAATTGATAAGCCTTGATATCTAATAGCATGTGTTATAGACTCTTGACTTTATTAGCACTTAAATATTTCCTAGTAATGTCTAAACTGAAGCTCTAATACCACCAAATGTGACACCTCTTACCCAATCTGGATGTCGATTAGTCATTAAGCTCGATTAAGGTGTGCATGTATATCGAGATTTCTAACTCTTCTACCAATATCCTTATTATCATTCATTCCTTATTAAAAACATTGTGCAGGAAAATACGAGTTTTTAAAAACTTTTTCAAATAGTTTTACACATTCAAAATAGTAAATCCTCGTGCAAAAATTTTGGCAACATAATAGCTATACCAGGTACTATCCCAAATTTTAAATAGTAACATGTATAAGAAAATACACTATGATAACTCCTTCACACACTTCCTCTATCTCAATGTGATCCTCTTATCACTCCACAGCATATAAACGCAACATATGATACCTCAACCTTAGAAAGAGATATCATACAATGCAACATGTAATATCACAGCATAATATAGTTTACAAATGTTAAAACCAAAAAGAATGTTTAAGTTAAAATTTATTTCCAAAATAGATACAAGTTAGGCTCATCCCCTTTACATATACATTTGAGTGTATCTATACATCACAACCATTAAAAAAAAGAGCTTTACCAAAATAAAGCCTTCTCCTAAAGTGTCTTGATGTCTCGAGGCTTTGAGTATCAAAATGTCTTGGTACCTACCCACTATAAATGAATGAACGCTAAGCAACTTGCTTAGCGGTGCGCTAAATTACCATTTTTAATATGTCAAAGTTATACGATGAGCATGAACATGTATAACTATCTAACATATTGCATAATATGCAAACAAATGATAACATGGCATACTTAAGACTAATATGACATACTCCATGCACAAGCAACTCCATCTTATACATGTATAGCAAAATAACATATAAAAACATCAATTTATCAATTTACACCATTTTCATATCATACGTGATTTATTGATCATTTTAAAAGCCATATTAAGAATAATATGTTTTTCTCATTGTTTGCGTTGCTTTCTTTACTTATGGCCATAGGGATAACCCTAAACCTATGGATAATGGGATTGTAACTTGTGTAGTGGCCCACATTTTGGACTTGATGGTTGCTACACCAATATGATTGTGCAATGTCTAACCAGACATACACGGCTGCACCTGCATGTGCTCTTGTAGTGGCCCCTACGGACCTTTATCGGCTACTGCATCTACTTAGATCCGAAGATCACAACACATATATCCTTAAATAAGACTAAAAGTGAACCTTTGGATCTTATCTAAGCACTGAAGTGCCCTGGTAGCTGCTATATCACCTAGCTAATCGGTTAACCTATCTATTCCCTAGGTTGTTGCATCTCATGGCATAAAAACCATAATTTTTAATTTCACCTCATTAAATGAGTTTATATATCATTTAATATACATATTTTAGCCATTAAATTACTTAAACTATTTATTTATATCAAAAACATAATTTTGAGCATTTATGCCCATTTTACTTACATTATGCCATATTCATGATCAACCATATTATCCATCTCAATTATGGATTTATAGAATACATTTAACAAATACATACTCAATCAAATTCATAAAACCATTTAAGTTATTTTATGCCTTCATTTAATTAAATTATCAATTTATGGCATAATGTGCTTACTAGAACTCTTTTTAAGTTCATTTCGAGTTTAAGACACTTTTAGGTCCTAAACTTCATTTCTTTAATGAATTTAATCATAGTCATATTCAAATATGAGTAATAGACATGAATACACTAAATCATTCACAATTCACGAAGCATCATATGCACTTCCCATTATAGGCTATTCGGCCATACTAGGTGGTAGAGGCATATTTAATGTTCATTATCACATATTCAACATATCCATATTCAAAAACAAACACAAATGCACTTGGAGCTTATGGCATCAAAACTCACAAGCCCTTAACCCACTATGGTGTTTCAGCCATAGAGCCAATTTTAGCCCTTATTATATTCTTTTTCCATATTTCATGCTCAATAGCACATTTAGCATCTATTTCAATTTTAATGCACCTTTAGATTTTATAATTTATTTCTTTCATTACATAGGTCATATTCATGTTCAAATATGTGAATTAAGGATTGCAAGCACTATAATTCTCATGACTTATGAAATATAATTCAAATTTCCCCTTTATTATTCAATTCTTCCTTATGTCATGCCATATATACACACTTAGCCTAATTTACACAAAATTATGCATCTCAAACTAAAAGGCCATACTGAATTATAACACAATATGTCATTCAGCCATAGCTATAAAATGCTCTTGACATACACATTACACCCATACATTATGCCAACATCACTTATATGTTAAATGTCACGTGACATACTTACATAATACATATAAAGGATTTTTCATATAATATATACATACACCATCCTAAGGCACATAGTGAACATTTTACATCTCCAATACATTCTTTCATATTCATTTCTACATAAATATGTCAATTAGGGAAACTAATCACAATTTAGGCTTATTTAACCTAAATCTATATATTTAGCTCTTTTAGCCATATTACATGTATTATGCATCATTAAGCTCTTTTTTTTGCATGCTCTTATTTCTAATCATTTAGAACAATTTAATACGTTCATCACATGTCATTCATCTTCATAAATGCAAGTCATTAATGGCAATAAACACATTTTGGCATTTAAGACATATTAGGAATAATATAGAAATTTAGGGGTTTTAAATAAAAATGCCCATTTTTATTTTGATTACACATTTCAAGATGACTAAAGAGGATTTTAGAGGTCTGTCTATGCCTTGGCCTTGGCCTTGTCACAGTTTGGTTTGGAATTTCGTAAAATAAACTAAACAAATCCTTAAAAATCCATAATAAATAAACCATAACTCCTAAAGTCAATCTAAAACCATTTATCCTCTTTTGGGCACCCTTAGAATCTAGGAAAAATAACATAAGTCAAAAAATTCTTACTCAAAAAATTAGTTATTACTATTCATGGGATTGAAAAACCTCCAAATTTAAGCTTTTTTTTTTTTTGGAATTTTAACTTTCTAGAGGTAAAGGATGGTGTGGAGGCTCTATGGTATAATTTTAGAGGGGAGATTTGGCCTCTAAGGGAAGAATGATAGAAAGAAAAATAGAGGAGGAGGCACCGACTAGTGATGGAGTGGAGTGATGAATAATATTTTGATTATTTGAGTTAAATTGCCCCTTTTTTACCCCCTCGCAAACAGACATTTTTAAGTCATTTTTCCCCAAATTTTCTCATCTTCTTAAGCTAAATAAATTTCCATTTTTATAGAAATAATTCACTTTAATTATCCCCTAAAACCTCCAAAAATCAATGCTCAAAATGCGAAAAAACCACTTAATTTCATTATTTTTATGTTGCCTAATTTCTCAAAAAATTACTTCCTAATATCGAAAAATTCTTCTTTCAATTCCATTAGACTCATTGGAGTTTTTCATTGGACTTATTAAGTTTTTAAGTATTATGTTGTATAATTCTCATAATTTTCTGAGCAACTTCGGAATTAATTTATAGTTCAACTTTGCTTTGGTCACTATTCCCAAGACACTACCATAAAAAATTTCTTAGCATTTTTAACCACTCTAATGATCTCCTATTGATCTCAAACTTTGCCCAAAATTATTATATGCAATGGCTTCAATGTATCCTAGGTCTCAGGAACACTATTCATCTCGAGAAAGTACTATTCATAATTATCGGGATTTTCAGAGTGTTACAATATATATATATATATATACTATTTTTAAGCTCAATTATACCTTATATTACAAATAAATCAAATTGCTTCATCAACTAGCAGTTCGTTATTTATCTTTTATGCTCCACATATTCCCTTAGTGTAACTTACTAATCTCCTAAAAATTTATTGATTTTCTTCATTTGCATTTGCTTAAATAGGATTAATTATTATATCATTATCATATATTTACAATATTATCTAAATATCTAATTCATTAAGTATTTATTTACTCTATTATGAACATTTCATTAATATGCATTATAATTAACTTTCTTAACATTTAAACCTTTAAGCAAAGCTTTACTATATTTTCATATAAGTTCATTAATTTAATTTTCTTCCTAATTTCCATACTTTATACTCATTTTCACCATTCAAAATTTTCCTAAATTTTTAACCTAAAATACCTATTTAAATCATATAGCTATTCATTCTCATTTTTATACCCTAATATGTTTATTTATAAACTTTATACATATATCTACATGTAGATATTTGGTATTGTTTTTAAACATATGTTTCGGACCCTTTGAGGAGTTCATGACACACCTAGAATTTTTGTGATTCCAACTATTCTAACATCATTTCCTAATCTAAATTCATGGTTCCATACCTTAGTTCTAACAATAACACCAAATTTGTACAAGTTACACACTTTCTATAATATACATCAACTTAAAACCCATAAATAATGAATACACATACCTTTTAAGCTTAAGTCCATTTAATCGTGCTTCTCTCTCTTCAATTCCACTTCATCATCTTTCCATCTCATCATTCTCAATATCCATCATAGATTCCCTCACATCAAATCATCACAAATTACCATTACATGCTAAACATCAATATATAATTCCATAAAACAAATTTACACCTTAAATAACTTCATAACAATCACTTGGTTCATATTAACTTACCTACTTTAGAGGGACTAAAACATCTATCTTCCATCTTATTTTACTCTTTAAAATTCATCTTTTTCCAACCAAAATAAATGGGCTAAGGTGTTAAGCTAAAAGAGTGAGCTTTCTTGTGTATTATTTAGTGATTATATAAGTAAAATAAAGGTGTGAAAATGGTAGAGCAAGGGAAAAATGAATTTTAGCCATAAAAAGGGAGGAGAGACATGTATGGGCTACAAACAAATGAATATTTAATTATCATCTACAAATTTTTATGGTAGATGGATGGTTGGGTTAAAAGTCAACATTTACACATGGATGGCTAGGATTTTTCCATGTTTATTATCCTTAAAAATATCATTTAATCATTTACACCTTACAAATCCTTTATTTCCACTTGGATGGCTAAGATTTATCATGATACTATTTAATCCAATGCCCAAAAATGCTCTCTACATACCCATTTTTCCATATTTCCATAATTGTACACATTTAATTGTATTTATTTTCACCAATTTTTTTCTAATAGCTCCCATATTCAGAAAATTTAAATACTATGATTTTTTGATTCATTATAATTTTTGAATATTAGGATGTGCCACTTTCAAACTTTTCTTAGGATATTTTTGAACTTTTCTATTCAACTTTAAATGGTTCACTATTCATATTACACTGCAAATCTAGATTTTGCTTTTGATTTTTAATCCTTTAAATGACCTCAAATGCTCCCCAAATTTCATCGCAATGCATCTTATACTTAATATGAATTTTTGGTTAGGTTAAATCCACTTGGCTCGAGAACACTATTCACAACCCGATTGTCACTATTCATTGGGGCTCGATCTCAGACTTCATTTTTCTCACTTTTTCTCATTATTACCATGCCACATGCCACTCCCTCATTACTCTCAAGTGTCTCTCTCCTCTTTTTAACCATGAAGAGTGAATTTCCCATTTTGCCACTATCTTTTCAATAAAATTACCATTCAGCCCTTTTATTGATTTTTTCTCCATTATTCATGCCAACCGACTCTATTCAATCCATACGTCTATTTTGTTCCCCACTTTTCCTTTTAATTCCCTTTTCCACCTTATAAAAAACCAAAATAATTGTCAGGAATGACAAGTAGGGTAGTTCTTCTCATGCGGCTTTAGCTATCTAGAAGCATATGCAACAACCTTGCTTTCTTGCATAAGAACACACCCAAACCCATTATGAGATACATCATTATAAATGGTGAAATCCTTCCTTATCACTGGCTGTACAAGGATAGGAGCTTCTATTATCAAAACCTTTAACTTTTTAAGACTCTTCTAATATATGACATCCTTAACAAACTTAACAGCTTTCCTTAATAATGGAGTCATAGGTGTTGTAATCAAGGAAAACCCTTAGAAAAACCATTGTCATAACCCATAAAACCTAGGAAATTTCTAATCTCTATCATGCTCTTAGGCACTATTCCATAACAACTTTAATCTTGCTAAGATCAACTCAAATACCATTCTTAAAAGCTATATGTCCTAAGAAGGACACCTCACTTAGCCAAAACTCACATTTACTAAGTTTGGCATAAAGTTTCTCTTCTCTCAACATCTAAAGAACTATTCTCAAGTGCTGCACTTGCTTTTTCTTAGTCTTTGAGTAAACTAGAATATAATTAATTAAAATTACCACAAACTAATCTAAGAATGACATAAGACATGGTTTATGAGATCTATAAAAGCTACAGGAGCATTGGAATGCCTAAATGGCATTACCAAAAACTTATAATGGCCATAACACATTCTAAAAGTAGTTTTAGCCACATTTGCTTGCTTAACTCTTAACTAATAATATCCCAATCTTATATCAATCTTAAAAAACACCCTAACTCCTATAAATTGATCAAATAAACCATCAATGCATGGTAAAGGATACTTGTTCTTGATGGTCACTTTATTAAGATGTCAATAATCTATACATAACTGAAGAGAACCATCATTCTTCTCAACAAACAAAACTAGTGCTCTCCAAGGTGATATACGTAGCCTTATGAAACCTTTGTCAAGTAACTCTTGTAACCGAATCTTTAACTCTTTTAACTCTATAAAAGCCATCCTATACGAAGCTATAGAAACCTATATAGTGCCAAGTAAAACCTTAATACTAAACTTGAGTTCCTGTTCATGTGGTAAACTGAGCAACTCCTCAGAAAAAACATTTATATACTCTAACACTAAAGGTATATAACTAGCATTTGGTTCCTCATTTCTAGTATTATACATATATGCCAAGAAAGCTTGACAACCCTTTCTCAACATTCGTTAAGCCATAACAGCTAATATAACATTGGATAGAAAATTTATTCCTCTCACCCATAACTATGATTTTTGCTCCATTCTTAGCTTTAAAAGATATCTTCTTCTATCTATAATCCACAACCGCTTGATACTTAGACAACCAATCCATGCCTAAGATCAAGTCAAACTCATTAAAGGGTAACTTAATGAGATAGGCTAGAAACTTATGCCCTTGCACTATTAAGGAACAATCTCTATAAACCTTGTTTACTACCATATGTTAACCTACAAGATTGCTAACCATAATCTCTCTATCAAGATGTTTTAAAGCTAACCCCTAATCTTATGCCTATGCAATATATATGTAAAAACATGTAGACCCCAAATCAATCAAAGTTAAAGTAGAAGAGTTAAAGAGAAGGAATGTACTAGCAATAATGTATGAAAAGTTATCTCCTCTTTGGCTCTAATGGTGTAACGTTAAAAAAATCTCAGTGTTAATAGTACTACTTCTTAGGATGTGACTAGTATTTCTTAAGGCTAGGTCATACTAATTTTACTGAATGGAAGTATTAATCATAACATAATTTTTAGTGAAATTTGAACTCAAAATGAAGTTATTTATATAGTTAAAAATGACAATTAAGTTTTACGATAGTGTCACATGAATAGTGATATAGCTTTAGTTGAACCATTAAATATTCAAATTTTGCTCAAAAAATTTTGGGATTGATACAACTTGATACTCAAACATTCCAAAAAGTCTATTTACACTAGAATTGGAATTTTTGGATATTGAGAGTATTTTTACTAAATCAAGAAAAGTTAAAAAGTTATGTTTTAATTAATTTTTTATAGTTTTTGAGCTTAGGTTTTTATATGCTTACAAGTTATAGTTTAAATGAATTTTTAAGAGTTATCTAAAAGAAAGAAAATGGGATTTCAAATTTCAAGAGAAAGGAAGAAGAAAAGAAAATTAGATTTTTCTTTAAAATCCACATAGTATAAAAAGGGTCAAATAAGCAAATTAAAAGTCAAAATGTGAATAGTTTTTATCTTCTTCCTCTCTCTACTATTAATGGTCGAAACATACAAAAAGAAGAAAACCACCATTTTTGCTCCTCTCTTCCTCTAAATGACCCCGAATCAAAGCATCTAAACACAATGTTAGCGCCCTTCATAGCCTCTAAACACCAATTTTAGCAAGAGGTCACAAAAAAAAATTGAAGGAATTTTATAGTTTAGAATTATAGGGAATAGTAATCCCATTTTGATTGGGTTAATTTTTTTTTTGGTTTTGTTATTTTTCCTATGTTCCCCAAGTGCCCAAGAGCAACTAAATATAGTCAGATTTTATTTTTGAAGCCTATATATGAATTTTTATGAAATGAATCTATATTGTACAGTTGAGCAAGGCAATAAATAAAAAGATAAAGGGAAAGAAAAGGCATAATCAAGCCTCATAAACATTTTATAACTCAGGAAGTAAGTGCAAAATGTTGATTTTATGTAAGCCCTAAATGTTAAAGTGTGCATATATGTGTGTATGGTTATGGAAAAATAATGTACATGGAAATAAATACTATTATGTTATGTTATGCCATGATATGAATGTGTTATTATGCTTTATGAATAAACAAAATGATACTTTGAGTTTGATTTCTTTATGGCCGAGTTGATGTTCTTATGCTTAGAGAGTATTATACGTTAAGTGTTACAATTAAGAAGAATGTTGGATTAAATTAAGCATCATGCAATTTATATGAGATATCATAGCATAATGAATATATGAAAATGAATGATTTGGGTGAGCATTGTGGTATCATCAAAAATACATAATGGGTGAACATAGGTGTATATTGAACCATTATACTAGTTTTATGTGATATGTGAATTCATATAATGTGACAAGATTATGTTATGTGTATGGATATCGAAATAATGACTTAAATGTGTAAAACATACATATGGCTAAGAGGTAAAACTTCTTGGTTAAGGAATGTTGAATTTATACATGAATGAAAATAAGGTTATAAATGATTGAGATGAGTAATTGAATTGATGCTGGTAAATATGTATGTATATTGAAAAAAAAGAGATATGTTATGTTGAAGCTTATTTTTGGGCAAAAATTTGGCAAGGTATGGTATGCTTAAGTTACATTTTAGTTTTGGTTATAGAATTTCAATATGCCATATGGGTTATACAAGTATGTCTTTGATGAGCTATAGTCATCGAAATGAGTGGTGGCCATAATAGCTATGATAAAATGAATTATGATCATGTTAATGGGTATGTTATAAGAATTTGAAATTATTTATGACTTGAGACATTATATGTGCATAACTTGTAATATGAACATGTAATGTGCATGTATTCTAAATGATATCCTTGTATGCATTGTATATGGATTATGATGCCGTTGTCATGTTTCATACTAGTAAAATGGATTAAAGAACAATAATGACACTAAAATGTATAATATATAATTTACAAGTTAATTAAGCTACAGTAAGACGGTGAAATGAATTGAAATAAGATAATGGCCATTTGATTATAACAACCTAGTTAGATAGGTTAATCAGCCAACTAGGGGTGATAGTAGCTACTAAGGTACATCTATGCCTTTTTCATGTTTGGCCGACGGGCCTATGCTATGTTTAACAAATGGGTATATGCTATATGTTGACCTATGGGTCTATGCTAAGTTCAATCTTTGAAATTACATTAGCAGATGGCCTTGGGGTCATATTTCACATTGTTTTATAGACCTATGCTATGCTCGACTGACGGGCCTATATTATACTAAGTCTTTGAACTTACATTGGTAAATGAGCCATCGACTTCATAGAGGTCATATTGGTCATCCGTTCTCTCTATCCATGGGATTTTGTTTTCTTTGACATAGGTAATATTAAAATAATTAAACTAAAATCTAATTAATTAAATTTGAGAATCTATATATCTATTCTGATATGTATTATGTTGATATATGATTCAACACCTGTGGGATGTTTTATGTGATCACACACTAATGAACATATGTTACACATAAATAATAAGTCACTAGTATGCTTTTATGTACATTTTTATAATGATGCATTCCTACGAGCTTGAGAATGTAATAGCAAGTTACTTTAATTACACCGCTAAGCTATTACTTAGTGCATCATATGTTTTTGCAAAGCATATGTTTAAAAGAATCCATAATTAAGTCAAAGCCTAGATAGCTATTTTAGACAATAAAAGAGTAGTTTTTGGTATTTTTGTTACTCTATATATATTTTTATGTGATTTAATCATGTTCAGATACTTATATGTAGCTATAGTGGGATTGGGCTTAATTTGGTTTTGTATATGGTTTTGTAATCCTTAAACAAGCTTTAAAAATCTCATTAAATATGTAGATGTTGTATTTATTCTTTGTTATGTTGTTTTGTTGAGTTTTGAGATGATATATGCTCTTAAGTTATTAGAGGATCACATGAGTTAGGTTATAATTGTTGATGATTATAGAAGTGCTTTTTCACCTGTAGGGTTACTATTTATTTTGAGATGGTCCCAGTACAGCCATTATGCTATCGAATTTTTGACATGAAGACTCTCACAATGCTTTTAAAATGTTAAAATGGATTTTCATTTATTCAACTAAATAATATCAAAACTTTAATTTCTAATCAAAATTATTTTAAAAAGGTTTTAATTTATTCGATTTCTAAGTAATAGTAAAAGTTTAGGCACGTTTGGATAGAAGCTTATTTGTACACTCCTTATTCTAGTCTAATAATTGGATTGGGTAAAAGGTGTCACAAATGGCATATCGTCAGGTAGGTGCTCTAGGCTTTGCTTGACCCTCTGATCTAGCCCTTTGAGCTCCTTCTATCCTCCTCTTCTGTCACTTTGGTCTCCTCTTTGACCTCAGATAAAAGTAGGTATGGATCCATATCTTGCATCAAATCTCTAATGATAGTCTCTAAGATAATGATCCGATGAACCACAACTAATACATACTCTCACTTGTTCTTCTAACACTCTCCCTTATGTCTCTTATGGCATACCTAAAACTAAGGTATCTGATTATTCCTAGGCATAGAGATTAAAGCATTAGAAACCTATGACTATTATTTTTCTCTACTTTAGGATCCTTATCCTTACTAGCCTTATCTCTGGAACTACTTTGATTGTAACCTAGACTTACCTCCCTTGAACTTCATATCTGTATGCTTAGCTACACTGGCTGATCCTTAGCTATAAGATCTCTTTTTCTAATATAACTCCTATCTCTCTTTATAAACCTCCTCTAAAACACAGCAAGCTAATACCAATACAGTGAAATCTTTAATCTTTATAGGAGCTATATGCATCTTGAGCTCCACATTTAGCCTATTCTCAAACCGCTTACACCTATCAGCTTCTATTTACACCATGTCCTTAGCATACCTACTCAATATAGCAAAGTCCTTCTCATACTCTTGTATGGACCTCTGACCTTACTTAAGATCCATAAACTCTTGCCTTCTATCATTTAGATAGCACTTAGTAATATACTTCTTTTAAAACTCTTCCGAAAAGAAGTCCCATGTCACATCAGCCTTATTCTTATACTTTGTCAAATCATCTTACCACTTGAAACTTCTGCCTATAACAAAGAGATTACACAAATGACCTTATCCTCAAGAGTACACTTTAGCTGTTACATGATCTTAATAGTCCTATCCAACCAATATTCTATTGCACCGGCATCTACCACTCCTCTACCTTTAAAGTCCTCAGCCCCCATCTTCTTAATCCTCTCAAGATATGTCTTTTAAAGAGCATGAGATTGTGCAGTGATTGCTGAACTAGTAGAGGTGCTACTGTTACAGCCCATCTTAATAGCTGTAACATCTCTTGTAGGAAGACTGGTAGCACTTATGCTGGTAAAAATGCTTGTATAGCATCACTTCTTGAAAAAGACATAACATTAGTGGCCCTTTGACTAGTAGTTGTTAAAGCATAGCTCTTAACCTCTTCTTCATTGTGTGGCATATTTGAACTCATCATATTATGAAGTTTAAAGAACATATCAAAAGCCTTAATAATATACTATTATGTGATGCATGCTTTAAGACCTAAGACACTCATATGTAATCTTTAAATATCGAGGAACACCTAAACTAGAGCTCTGATACCACCAAATGAGACACAACTTACCCAATTCAATCGCTAGACCTTAGTAAAAAGCGTACTCACAAATGTGTTATCCAAACTTACTTAACCTTTTCTAAGTTAATAAAATTTGAATAAATTAAAACCCTTTATAAATATATTTGATTTGGCATTAAATCTTGAAATTCTCATTTAAATAAAATGTTGCCTTAACATTTTAAAATCATTTCGAGAATCCTTATGTCAAAAATTCAACAGCATAACTAATGTACAAAGACACTATCCCAAAATGAATAGACACCTTGCATAAGAAAAAAACACTTTTATAATCAACAAAACTTAAAACCTAACTTTCATAACCCACTAATCACTCCAAATCATCCAACATCTCAAAATACATTTCATGTAATAGGAAGAGATATCATACAAGCATTAAAAAAATATTAAAAGTTATTTATAAGTTACAAAACCATATACAAATCCAAATTAAGCCTAATCCCTCATAAGCTACATATAAGTACCTTAATATAATTACATCACAGAACTATATATAAAGAGCAAAAAAAATACCACAAGTGCTCTTCTCTTGGTTTGTAATATCTATTGAGGCTTTGACTCTAATTTGGCTCTTTTTGACCTAAGTATTGCAAAAACACACAACACGCTAAGCAATAACTTAGTGGTGTAATTAAAGTAACATGATGATACATCCTTAAGCATGCATGCATATATCATTATAAAAATTAATAAAAAAGCATACATATGATTAATGATCATCATTGACATATATGATGTACATATAAGTTTGTGTGATCCCACCTCACATGGCATTGATCCAATCATGTATCAACATGATGCTTATAACAAAGGATGTATAAATTATTGAATTCAATGTATTAGATTTTTGTTTATTTTCTTTTAGCATTGCCCATATCAAAGAAAATAAAACTCGTAGATAGTAGGAATGGATGGCTAGTATAACCATCATAAACCCAAATGCTCATCTTCTAATGTAAGTTCAAAGACTGAATATAGCATAAGCTCATTGACTAAGCATAGCATATATCTGTAAACCAACATAAAATATGTTCCAAAGGCCATTTACCAATATAAGTCCTAAGACTGAGCATAACATAAATTCAAAGGTTGAAATATAACATAAGCCTATCGACTAAAAGAATAAGTACCAAAGTACCTTAACAGTTACTAAAAGCCCCTAGTTGATCAATCAACCTATCCATCTAAGTTGTTCCACTTGAATGTGTAATGCCTTTATCGGGTCCTTGAAGAACCTTGATAATAGGTGAACTTACAATATAGACTCAACCCTATTCATCATTCATATATTATCATCCCACGGGCCTCAGGCCCCATATTTAGCTTTAATATAAAATCTAAGTCAACTGATCACATAAGTGTTCATTCATTTATGCCAAAGATATTCATACAAATTTATAATTTAAATAGATGATAGAACCATAATAGCTACTAAGCATGCTAGACATATATCCTACAACTATTATGTGAGTGCCATTGCATAGAGTAAATCAAATAAAAATTATCTCCCTTGCTGATTCTGCTATTACACTACATATGCCTCGGGGCTGTCCTGCTGTTCCTATTTACCTATGCACCAAAACATTGGTACACTAAGTATGAAACTCAGTGGTGAATTTAATTAATTAAAAGTATGCCTTACCTGTTACACATAAGTAGTTTAATATATCCATTTTATAGGTTCATATATATGAAGGTCAAATAAAAATATACCCTCCTTTGCATTTAATTATCTATTGTTATAATCTTTCAATAATTTAATTACCTCCAGGACACTGGACTCATTTAATTAGGTGGTTCAGATAGCTATTTAACTCTTATTTTAAGATTAATGGAGTACAACCGCTCATAAAATTATGTACATTGTATACTATCCTTCTAATATCTATCCTAGACACACCTATATCTATGTATATTAATATTAGTTAATTATTTCCTTTGGCTCACTTGCATTTACTTATATTCAGGACATCATATTCATTATTACTAGTTAATCTATTAAAAGTAATAAAGTTCAAGTTTATACTTAGGCCCCACTTGGTAGATTACACTTCAATACACCAGATCTAGAGGTAATAACTAGTGTAGTGGTCCTCATTTTGGACCTATGCCATTGCACCGACTTGTGTGCCATAATAGAGATTAGTTGTAGCCTCTCCAGACATAAGTGTTGTGTGACATAATAAAGATCAGCCCGTAGGCCTCCCTAGCCATAAATAATCATATATAACTAAGTGATCTCATAGAGATCAGTCAGGACACCTCTCTAGCCACTAAATAATCTCAAAGTCTAGGTGACATAATAGAGATCAATTCGTAGACCTCTCCAGCCACCAACAATGATCTTAAGGATTAGGTGACATAATGAAGATCAATCCGTAGACCTCTCCAGTCACCAGATAACTAGCAACTGCTAAGCCCTAAGTTGACTGATCAACCCATCCAGTGGGTGTCTACTAATGGGCCATAAATTTTAACTTCAGGTATATTCCTTTACTTATCATCTGTTTATAATATTCTTGACTCAAAAATAAACAGTTGTTAACTTTATTTAACAGTCTACTCTTAGCCTAGATAGTTACAAGCCAATCGTCTAAATTTTCTAGTCAGTTTATTCCTAATCATCATACAATAATGCTTAGAAGTGGTTAACAGTCAGATACTATTTTATTCTCACAGTTGAAAATTGACTTGAAAAGCTACAGGTCATATTTGGGTCCTACCAGAAAATTTTAAGTCTATTTTTGTAAGTCTAACTTAAATTTAACTCATAAATATGTTCAGGGCTATTTATTTAATATTCTAGCTTTTATGTATGAACTTTATTAGCAATGTTTTAATTAAGTCTAAAACGGTCCTTTTTTTAGGACAGTTATAGGTTACGTCTCAAGTACTTATCACTATCATAAGCCCAGAGCCATTAATATTCCTATCATGTTCA
>CANXYI010752388.1:0-16448 GCA_948208565.1 Hura crepitans | reverse complement strand
CTTTATATGCATTTGAAGTCTAAAAGTTGCAAATAACCTTAGGTGCAATGTTCATCTTCATAGGTAATCACCTTCATAGGTCATGATAACTAGAAGTAAAGGTGATAGATATATCTCCTCCTTTAAAAGGCAATAGGCAAGTAATAATCCTTTAGGTATTGCCAAACTACCTCATACAAAGTTCAGGGATGCAAAAGGTAACCTTGTGAAAACCGGCTTGAGGAATGTAGCCTGATGGACCACTACGCTGCATTTACTATAAGCAAATCCAGGGGTTTTTAAAACTTATAGCATCATCTGTTAAAGCACTTAGCCACAAAACTCATCGCTCAACATCTGTGAAATGATGCATAGTGGCTCAAGATAGCAAATACTTCAAGCCATAAGATCTAAGACACGAGGCAAAGGATTGTCTAATAGGTCAAGCTTCTCTTATAGCCAGACCTTAAAAAAAATGCTATTAGGAATGAAAACTTGCGAAGGTGTCCTAAGCAAAAGTCAAGCAAAGCGTAGGGTGAAAACTCGTAAGGGTAGTCTATCCTTAAAAAGTCTAGTAGGAATGAAAACCTGGAAAGGCTTCTTAGGCAAAAGGCAAACTAGAGAATAGGGCAAAAGCCTCTTTTCGGGGCGGTCTATTAAAAAAAACCTGAAGTAGAAGTAGGGTCCCATGAAAAAATTCAGCTTCTCCAGATTACATAGTGTCTAGACTAAGAATTATTTTAGCCAAGATCAAAGGAAAGGGATTCAGTCCCTTCTTTAAATCATTAATCACACTAAATTGATAGTCTTTAAAGTGGTCTTCAGCTGAAATTGTCAGATATTTGAAGAAGAATATGAATAAATATGTGCCCGTGCAGAAGGATACAATGTCTGTATAGCTTTCAGCATAGTCTAGCAGTGCACTCAGAGAGACTGGTCCTCTCCATAGAGCCTATCTAGTAGCCAAGGAAGGCAATATGCCTAGTACATCGATGGCCTCGTATGGGTAGCAGGGAATGCAAGTCAGACAGTAAGGTAGTGTGTCTAAAGAATGAAACATACACAAAATTACAGCAAATTCCTTAGACAGGGGGCGTAACTCTTGATGAGAGAATCAAAATACATGGAATTGTAGGTCCTAAAATCAGGTCACTACCTTAAGAATAGTTTGATCAAGATGCACTCTTTAGAGAAATTTTAGCCCATTGTAGGGAGTTAAGGTAGAAGTTGCCCATATAGAAGGGAGATCAAGAATTTTATGAAGCTATTTAAGGAATTTGTCACTCATTGTCGCAAAAATAAGGAAAAAACTCATGACACAAAGATTTATGTCTGCATTAGGGCATTTATAGCTTTAAAGGATGAAAAAAGGGGCATTTAGACAAAAATGGGCATATTTAGTTAGAAAACGGGCATTTTTTTAAAGTGAAAACAGCCATTTTCTAGTTGAAAATGGTCATTATGAGCTAAAAAATAGGCATTTTAGGCTTGGCCCAAAATGGCCATTTTCGATTGGGAAAATGGCTGTTTTTGTCGCTTAAAAGAACTATTTTCACTAAGCCAAAACGGCCATTTTGTTGTAGGAAAAACGGCTATTTTCACCTTACTATAAAAGGTTCAATTTTTTTTTTGCCATTTTCATACATTTTGACAACTTTTCACCTAAGCACTTTATAAATGTACATTTGTAACCATGCCACCATGCTAAAAAAGTTGTCCACATTGCTAGCCCATACCAAAGCACATGGCAGTACCGGTTTGGCTCATTAACGAGGTGGTGGAGTGATACAGATGCTTCGCCACCATCACTCAGATTAGGAGTCAATATACATGCACCTATACGTTATGAGATTTAGTTATATTATAGTGAGCGGATAAGCTACTTGCCCAAGTGGGATGGCGGGAGTTCTACCTACAACGGTGTGCCACTTACCTGGCCATTACCTTAGAGTTCCTCAGTACCTTTTAGTTTTGATGAGCCCGATAGAACGACACATCCACTATCCACTTCTCCGTGCTAGGGAGCAAGTTCAATGTCTCCTTCTTATGAATCACTGAGCTGCTACATTTACCCACAAATGGAAACATAGAGGTCCTTGAGAGCTTAGATAAGCACTGGGCATCTATTGGTCAGCTTGGCATCATTTACAATTCCAGTCGAACTAAGGCATCCACCATCTGAGACCCAATCCACTACTACCTACACTAGGTCTTAGTCATTAACTATCTTAGATGAGTTGGCAACTCTAATCAGTTGAATCGGATCGAGCTATATGGCTTTTGGGCCATGGAGCACAATGTTTAGTTCAACCTGACCTGGACTATCCTCGAGCACCTGTACCGGGCTAGCCGATCCCTAGGCAAAGGGATCGTTGTCAAGGGGAGTTGTCACTGCCATATTACTTAGGCTAGGCATCCTGGAGTAGCACCTTGGCGAGTCTCTTCGACAATAGCTATAGGTCGATCGAGACACCTGCATCACCATCGAGATCATGAAGGCTAGTCCCCAAGCACCAGTAAGCTATAGGCTATTAACATATGCTAAGTTAGATTAATAGGTAGGGGAGCAGCTAGGCGGGGATGATCAGTTCACGTTAGATCTCGAAGAGCTCCTAGAGGCAGACTTGACACTTGAGAGGCTAGCCTAGAAGCAACGGATCGATGAGGTGGGTCTATATTCTTCAGCGCTGCCTCCACCATCACTCAAGTCTCTTTTCTAGGGCCTAGAGACTGGGATGATGGAGCAGTTTTAGCATATCCACACCGACCTGAGAACAAGGAACAAGGAGTCTAAGCTTCGGACCGCTTAGAGGCTGGAGGTGATGGAGGTAGAGCTTTAGATGCTAAGAGACCAGAGACAGCCTCTAGCTCTTTAGCCTTTATTTTATCTTGTTTTGTTTTATTTTATTTTATTTGCCTATACATATTAGTTTAGGATATAAAATATTGTGCTAAAAAAGTATTCATTTATAAAATTGACATATTTTGTTCATTACTTTTATTCTTTTGGCAAAACATGGATAAAATAATAGAATAATAAAATACATGATAAATAATAATAACAAATAATAAATAAAAAATGAAATAGGGAGATAGATAAATAAAAAAAGAAAAAAGAGAGATAAAAAAAAGAGAGCAAAGAGAAGAACAACAAGGAAAAGGCATAGAATTATAGTTTTCAAACTATAACATGAATTAAAAAAAAAATGCACTCACACACATAGCATGTATCTATATTGTAAATGACCTCTAATGAACTAATGTGTTTTACTTTATTTCCTCACAAATATGTCAATGTAATATTACCTACCAGTTGCAAGCAGCAAAGGTGGCAATCATTAACAACAAATCCTTTCAAAAAAGTTATCTTCGAGTGCAATGTCTCATAGCACTACTTGAGCTAAATTATCTTTGGGTGCAATGTCTCATAGCACTGCTTAAGTTTAAGTGCAATTTCTCATAGCACTGCCTGAACCAAATTATCTTCGGGTGCAACATCTCACAGCACTACTTGAGTTTAGATGCAATGTCTCACAACACTGGCTAAACCAAATTATCTTCGAGTGCAACATCTCACAGCACTATATGAACCAAATTATCTTTGGGTACAATGTCTAATAGCCATACCCGAGTTCAAGTGTAAAGTCTCACAACACTGCCTGAACTAAATTATCTTTAGGTGCAATGTCTCATAGCATTACCTGAACCAAATCAATTATAGGTGTAATGTCTCCAGCACTGCCCAGACCTCATTAACTCCGATCATGGCGATTCTTATGAAAAGATCACCCCTATAAGGTACATGTCTCTTTCCTTTCTAAATTTAGGGTCACCTCACACACTTTGTAGTCACCTCCCTAAAGTTGGGCGCAACTATAGACACTAGGTCTCGGGGGCTCCTATGTTTGGTTTGCCTAATGATAATGAAAAGGACAAAAATCCTAATAAAATGGGTTTTTTTACGTTCGAATCAAAGATCTCAAAATGTTCCTAAAAAAAGGGTTAAAACAGTTGTTTAGGAAAAAAATGGGCCGTTCCCTCCATTCTTAAGCCAAAATGAGGGCTGTTTTGACCGTTTTTGCCAAAATAGCCATTTTGAGCTAAAAACGGCCGTTTTAAACCTCGAGAAGTGTGTATAAAAGGGAATCTTAATTTTCCTTGGGAAAGTTGGTCATTTTAAGGATAGAGAAAATTTTTCGAGAGAGAAAATACACTAAAAAGGCAAAATACACTCTTTTAACACCATTTTTTGGGATTTCTGAAGATTCAAGCACGGTTTTATGGTCCGATCGAGATCTTTCTTGAGGCGAATATACTCGGTGTGTCAACTGACCCATTTTTCTACTATTTTCATTTTTCTTTCTATTTTATCCATCTACCAGTGAGATGTGATAATTTATTTAGATAATATTTTTTTACATTTGTGGGACTATTCATTTTTATTTTATTTCTATCTATCCATCTATTTTTGCTTCGCATACAAATATATTATCTCTGTCATTTTTACTACTTTCATTTTTCTTCTTGCTTTATCCATTTACTAATTAGATGTGATAATTTATGTGAGAAATATTTCTATATTTGTGTGATTGTCCATTTTTATTTTATTTTTATCTATCTGTCAATTTTTGCTTTGCATACAAACATATTATTTTTGTCATTTTTACTGCTTTCATTTTTCTTTATGCTTTATCCATCTACCAGTTAGATGTGATAATTTATTTGTGTAATATTTTTTTTTACATTTGTGTGACTGTCCATTTTTATTTTATTTCTATCTGTCTGTCTGTCTATTTTTGCTTCGCATACTAATATTTTATTTTTGTTGTTGTGATGCAAGTTATTTGATTATTTAGGATTAAACAGTTATTTTTTTGGCTACCTCATTAAATCCCAGTGAAGTAATCTTTTAACGACCCTTTATTTTCTACTGTCTATTTTATTCTATGTTCTTTGTATTTTTTTGCTAATTTCCTTTATTAGAGCCCATTTTTAGTTAGATTGTATTTTAGGTGTTCCAAAATGTAATTTTATTTTTTTATTTTTTTGGTTAGGATGTATTTTAGGTAATTGCTATGTATTATATTTTTATTATCGAATTATTTTCCTGTATATTCAATGAATGATGTAATAATTAGAAAATGATTTTTCACATGATTGGAAAAATAATCGAAATATTTTTATTTAATTAATTAGTGTTTTACTAATAAAATGGTTTTTAATTTTTCTTAATAAAAATCACAATAATAAAAATTATTTCCCAAAATTGACATGTAAGAACCAAAGTTCTCAAATTAAATCCATCACCCAGTTTTGTGAATAATATTTTCAATTTCATTCCCAAATATATTCAATAAACACCGTATTAGGTAGAAAATGATTTTGCACATTAAAAATGAATAATAATAAAATATCACATATTTATACTCTATAAATTGGTATTTTGCTAATAAAATAAATTCTGATTTTTCCATAATAAAAGTTACAACAATAATATCCATTTTTTTTTCTAAAATTGACATGCGAGAACCAAAGTTCTCAAACCAATCTTCAAAATAAAAGTCACTACAATAAAATCCATTTTCCAAAGTTAGCATACGAGAACCAAAGTTCTCAAGATAATCAAATGCCTAATTTCATGTATGATATTTCAACTCTAAGCGCCTATTTATTTTCATGTAAATATATTTTGTAATTCCTCATATATGAATAAGTGATTTTATTTTAATTGTGAAATGTCACTTGAGAAAAAGAATAATATTATAAATTCAAATCGAGTTTTTGTATTAATTTGGGGTATAAATAAGAGTCAGGTTCCAAACCGCTCTGGTTTTGGCCCTATAAAGTATTTCTTGACTTTAGTCGGGTGGCGACTCCTACCTTATGGTGCCTAATTCGCTCCCCCTAGACTAATCAAATAGGAATGGCCCTAGATTCCTCTAGCTTCCTTCTCGTCTTTTAAGACTCGAGGAGTAAGGCTTAGGTCAAGTCTTCGGTTGTTTCGGTTTGATTAGCCCAAGGAAAACAAAAGGGATGCAAACATCCCCACTTTGGTATATGTTGTAAAATGCTAAAACAATAGTGCATATTAAAGCACAAGAGTTAAAAATACTTACATGGTGTGAGGCTATATCAAATATGGATACTTACCTCCTAATTATTGCCAAGAGCTTGTTTGACTTGAATTATATCTTCCCTCCGAATACAGGTACCTAAGGTTGTTTGAGAGATAAGGTCTCAATAGATGAAAGATGTTTTGATCACATTTAATGTTATTTAACTAATAAGGTTTGACCAAGTTTGATTGGGATGGAATTTTGGACTAGCTTATTAAGTTGAACTTGAGAAAGTCATGGATTTACTTGTTAGGCTGAATTCAAGGAAGTTATGGATTTGCTTATTAAGTTGAATCCAAGAAAGTTATGGATTTACTTATTAGTGTGAACCTGAGAAAGTTATAGATTTGCTTGTTAGGCTAAACTCAAGAAAGTTGTATTGGACACAAGTCAAGTTTGACAGAATTGGATTAGACACAGAGTTAAATTCGAGAGAAATAGATTGGACATAGAGTCGAATATAAGAAAATTTGAATCCTACAAAAGAGAATGCAATAGGAGTTAGTATCAATTTGATATAGCAAATTTTTTTATACATACTTGGCTTTCATCAGTTGTGGATTAGGCTCTGATTTAAGGAAGATCGAGTAGTTGTCTACTTTAAAATGATTCAAATGCTAGTGCATATGTGTATTTACCCTATGAGGTTGTTAACCATGCATTAATGTGATGGTTTACGTATGTGAATGTAAGATGTCAAACATATGTACATCTATCATTTAGTAATTTGTAGAGACCATATATATATGACTAAGATCACAGCTTAGTGCAAGGGATCTTATGCAAAGGGTTTATTGTGAATGTGATGTTAAAGTTCATGTGAATTATGAGAAATAAGCCTATGAATAGAGTCTATAAGTTTATGTAGACATATCTATGAGTTTAATCTATGTGAACATGAGTGAGGTAAGTCCATGCAAGTGGAAGTAAGGTAATTCCATGTAGACAGAATTAAAGTAAGTCTATATAGATGAAAGTGAAGTAAGTTCGTGTAGACATTTTGTGATAGGTTGATAACTATTGGCTTTCTTCCTTTCTTCTTTATTTTCATTCGTCTATTTTTTTTTGTTTTCTTTCAAAAAGAAATTCGATGGCTTCCTCTCCTTCTGGCAACTCTTCCTCTTTTTCCTTTGATGACATCACTTTAAGGGAGGAGATTTCAATGACTCTTCTTCTCCTTCCAATTGCGAGTTCATCTCTTACATCCCCTCCTTCAGTAGAGGATATCTCTATGCCAATTTTAGAGGGTTTAATCCCTTTTATGGCCATTAACCACTAATGAAATACTACTCTAGTGAACAAAATTTCCTTTGGTGACCTGACTCTAATTTTAGTCGATTTGGCTCGCCATGCATGCTTAGAAGTGTGCCTCTAGGTATGTTTTTTGCCCTATTGTGTCTGATTGGTTTTTTTTCCTTCGTCTTCTTCCTTTGTGTTATCTTTATTTGATAAGTCCATGTGCACATAGTTTGTCTATAGCTACCTAAGTTTTTGTGGACATTATCTTAGCTTAATAGTTCCAGAATAGTTCTAGAATTATTAGTGTAAGATGCTAAGATTTTTTACATGTGGTATATAAGGTAGTCTATGTAGACTCATTGGAGGCTATATGGAGTCTATGCATACTTATTATTGCCCATACATGTTATCCATATGGACTTGTTACATGTTTAGCCTTTCTATAGGTAGTTATGCAATCTATGTGTTTGTGGTCCGTTCGAGCTTACTGTGGCTTATTTGCTTATGTCCATACGGATACCTTTATTGGAAACTTTAGTTCGTGTGGACGTTTGTCTTACTTATATCTATTTGCTTTTTTGCAAACACACCTTAAATGTGGGGGCACCCTATTTGGACCACAACAATGGTATTTAGTGAAGCCTATCCCTATTAAAAATAGGATGAGAGTGATAGAGTTCCAAACATTCATGGATCACTTGGTTGGTAGAGATTTTCTCCAGGACTTGCAAGCTCTTTAGGCTCTTTTAGATAGGTGAATGAACACCATGCACACATTTCACCTATCATTTAGGGAGCTAGCAATAACATCCTTTGATTAGGCCTTTATTTTTAGAGTACCTTACATTGGGAGAGCTATTGCCTTTGATGCTTGCTATCGCTACCTTTCACTTTGACTATAAGAGGTGAAAAAGCTATTGGGTTTTGTACCTTATGGTCATTTTAGGAGCATCCATTGCATCGATTTGCATGAGAGGTGGGTAGATATACCTCTATCTAGCCAGTTTAAGGTTGATTATTAAGTACGCTACTTCCTCCTATACTTGCTAGGTACCACATTATTTGCTAATGCTAATGGTAATGTGAATTGGAGCTTCCTTCCTATCTTGAAGCAAATTAAGGGTATTAGCTCTTAGAATTGGTGTTGTTCCTTTCTTGGCTAGCTTTTCAAAAGCTTGGATATAGTTGTTTATACTAAAAAAAGCCATTGATTCTTGTAGTGCTTTGTATTAGGTGTTCTAGTGAGTAATATATTTTGATCCCTTTTTCGCTTCATGTGGTCCTTTCCAAATTTGACCTTTTACCTTTATTTTTCATAAATTTGGGCATATGAGCTTCACTTATTGCCTTATCCCTATGAGCTTGAAATCCCTCATTAATACCCAGTGATGGATAGATAGGTTCGACCATCTTTAAGGCCTTAGAATGTGACTTCTCTGATGTAGCATCGTTAGTACCTCAGTTATAGAGCTTCGTCTGATATGCATATTCTTACACCTAAAAGCCCATTATTAGTAATTTAGGTGATTAAAATTAACACTTACCTTTATAGATTGACTTGGCATGATGGGTCTTCCCACTTAAGGAGATGGTAGACTTTTTATATTTTGCTTAAGAATTATCTTCTCATAAGATGTTGCTGACAACTCTTGAAGCTTACTCATGGTTTTTGGGAGAGAGAGTAATAGGTTGGCACATGGGGCCTAATGCACATCACATTCCTTAGAGTCCTTTTGACTTGATACTAATCGGGAGATGTATCGATGATTTGGAGTTTGTGTGAGGTATGGCTATAGGTATACCTAGGAGCATATTGGTGGAGAGTAATAGAGAGGGTTATCTCTCTTTGACATTTACTCACTTATTGCCTTGAGTACCTTACACCTTAGGACCTTCTCCTTAGGTAATTTGCTTGGTCTCTTGCTTATTATTTTTTAAAACAACTTCTAACTGTGTATTATGTTGTAGGCTGCTACCACCACCTTTTAAGATAAACCTTCTTCAGCTAAAAAGAGGGTGAGGACTATTCTTAGTTCTCCTAGTTCTCAGTTTTTACCTCCTCTTACTCATTCTACTAGGAGTAAAGTTTTTATTCTATCTAATGGTCAATCATTGTTGCTTGATGAAGTTATGGGCACCTTGACCGATGTACCGAAGCTGAGCTACATGAGATATGGTGTGGATAGAGAGCTATCCTCTACTCGCCTTCGTATTGAGGACAATTAGCCAATTCCTTTTAAGCTAAAGAATGCCACAGTGGTATGGTACCTTTTTACTTTTATTGATCATTATGTTGATTTGATTTAATGTGACACTTTTTGTCTTGATTTAGATAAGTGAAGAGGGCTCATGTGGAGAGAACTACTCAAGTAATGGAAGCCTTCACGTGGGTGATGGTGGACGAGACTCAAGTTTTTACTGTAAGTAAATTCCTACAATGGCTATTTTATGCAAATGTATATGTATACATGTCATGCATTAATCCTTCATTCTTTTGCAAAGTGAGTTGTAAAGAAGGGTTATTACTCTTATAAGACTTAGAAGAAGGTAAGGGCCTTGAAGATTTTTGAGAACTTAGTGCTTTTTACTAATGATAAGGACACAAAGGATGAGAGTGATAATAAAGGATAATATGGATGGTAGCTTTATCATTTTGTGTGAATAGGCTCGACATTTTGTATATATAAACATTAGTATATAATATTTTATTTTAAATACAATCCTGTATCATTATATACAAATGCATGATAATTGATGACAAAACATACTACCATAATTGAAAAACATACACCACCTCTATTTAGGGACTTGTGCCATAGATCAATGATGTCGGACCATAGATGATGACAATTTGTATTATTGTGATTGCTATTCTGTTAGAGGTTTAGTAACCTAAAATGAGTGCCATTTTTAGCAAGACTTACTTAAAAAGCTTGGTAATTCTTGGTCTATATGGACATGGTGCATAAAGTTTCGTGTACACATTATCTTTGCATAATTCCTAGTTGGTAACAGACACTGCTGCGAACCTATCTCAACTAGTTCGTGTAGACTATAACATTGACATCAGATATTTTAAAGTTTGTATGAACATCCTCGTGTGTTTTGGATTCCTTGTCTTAGACTTTGAACATCCTTACTCCCTTTTTTGCTCTTAGGTTTTTGAGAAAAGTGAGGATTGACCATAACTTTTTGAATGCCACTATACATTATTAGGACCCTATCTTTTATGTGTTTGTCTTTAACTATTAAGAAATTACCCGAACTGTGGAAGAATTCATTGCTATTTTAAACTATAAAGTTGCTTTAGATGATCCTCTGACTCTTCCATCTTTTGAAGAGCATTTTCCCATGGATATTATTCTTACTTTAGGTGTAGGCCCAATTTCTCTACAAATGATTTTGGACTTTGCTCATAAATTTCCCTTTAACATAGTGGAATATGCTAAATATGTGTTACTATGCATCCTTGGTAACTTGTTAATAGTCACTTTCAAAAATGAGTTTTGTGTTTTTGAGGTCCTTCAAATTCTGACCAAAATATGCTCTGGCCATTGTTCATGTGCCTTCCTTTTTAGGGCCGATCAAATTAAAACAACCAAAGACTCGACCTAAATCTCACTCTTCAAGTCTTGAGAGATAAGAAGGAAATTAAAGGAATCCTAAGCCATTCCTATTTGATTAACCTAAAAAGAGCAAGTTAGGCACCACAAGGTAGGAGTCACCACCCAACTAGAGTTAGGAAATACCTTGTAGGGCTAAAATTAGAGTGGTTTGGAACATTATTCTTATTCATACCTCAAGTTAATATGAAATTTCGATTTGAATTTATAATATGATCCTTTTTCTCAAGCGGGTTTTACAATTAAAATAAATCACATATTCATAAAGAAAGAATAACAAAACATATTTTACATAAATAAATAAAGTGCTTGAAATTTAAAATATCATAAATAAAATCAGGTGATTGATTGTCTTGAGAACTTTGGTTCTCACATGTCATTTTTAGAAAATAGATTTTATTATTGTGCCTTTTATTAAGAAAAAATCAAAATCTATTTTATTTAAAAAAACACCAATTAATTAAGTACAAAATCATTTTAATTATTTTTATAACATGTAAAAATCAATTTTTACATATTACAACATTCACAGAATATACAAGGAAATAATCAAAACAAAAATAGATTACATGGTAATTACCTAAAATGCATTCTATCTGAATAAGAATAAAATTACATTTAAAAGATCCTAAAATATAATCTAAATAAATAAAATGAATAGTGATAAAGAGAATAATTAGAAGAAAATAACAAGCAAAAATAAAAACAATAGTAATGAGAAAGGAATAAGGAATAAAAAATAAAGGGATGGTAAAAGGCTACTTCATTGAGGTTTAATGAAATGGCAGAAAAAAAAGATAATCAGGTCCTAATAAATCAAACAACTTGCATCACAATAAAATTAAGATGTTAGTATCTGAAGTAAAATAAAAAAGATGAATAAAATGAAATAAATGATCAAATAAATAGAACAACAATAATGTACAAATAATAAATTATCACATCTAACTGGTAGATCGATAAGAAAAAAAGAAAGAAAAATAAAAGAAATAGGAGACAGGTTGGTCGACCCAGTGTGTATATTTTCTTTTAGAAAAGATCTTGAAAAGGTTGAAAAATTATGCAAAAAAACCTTTAAGAAATATGAAAATGATGTTTAGAAAGCCTTTTTTGAGTTTTTAGTGCATGTATATTGAGAAAAAGTCTTCCCCTTTGAGAAATTAACCTTTAGTATTTATAAACAAAGTTAAAGGCAAAAAATTGTTGTTTTAAAGGCAAAAATGGCTGTTTTAAGGGTAAAACGGCCGTTTTCCCCTTTGTAACTATCATTTCGGTAAAAACAGCCATTTAGCAAGTAAAATGAATGTTTTCATGAAAATAACCATTTTACTTATGGAAACGGCCATTTTACTTATGGAAACAACCATTTTTCAAAACTTTTTTTTTTAAAAAAACATAACATGGGGAGCGAAGCCCTCTACACCCTTTTAGTGTCAGTGTTGGGTGTTGAGCTTAAGCATATCAGCCCAAGCCCTTAATTTACTACATATGCCTATTTTCTCACTTTTTGAGTCGCACTGCAAGATATTTCTTATTGGGCAAAGACTTGAAGGAAAATTTAAAAAAAAAAAACTTTGAGATATTTGAATTAGATGTTAAAATCCCTATTTATTAGTAATTTTGGTCCTTTCTTCATCTTTAGGCAATTCGAATATGGAAGCCTTAGAAACTAAGTGTTTATAGCCATAATCCTTTTGGTGTCTTCTTAGTTAAAACCATTTGAGGATTGGATGCTTTAAAGAGAGGGGATATTGACTTTGTAGCTAGGAGCCCACTTTTTTTATAGGTATGCATAGAGACCCTTTATGGGTTTTCCCTCTAGCTTCATTTTTTTCTTTTAACCCTAACTTTTGCCTAATACATCCATGAGGGTTTTTGCACTAGTGGGTTTGCCTAACTTTTACTTAGATGGTCTTTTTATGTATTTTTCAACTTAACGGCCTTTTCTACATATTTGGTTACAAGAGAAATTAGGACTACTTATACCTTCTCCAGAAAAGCTTTGGATTAAGTATACTCTGAATCATCATTGTGAAAGGAAACTTAAGAAGAAATTTGACACTTGTAATCAATGGATTGAATAGTTTAGTACCGTTGTTGCAATTTGCTAGAGGTGTCCTTATTAGAAGATCACCTATTTTTCTCTATCCTACCATTCGGGTTATGTTCCCTTGATCAAATTGAGGCATGATACATTTTGTATCCCTTTTTGGATCCAACAACAATTTGGTTTATTGCAAAGGGTCCCATCTGAACCTTTGTGGTTTCAAGGTGGACTTTTAACACGGCATTTCCTGCGCTATTTTCCCGACTTGTGGAAATGTCATACTATACTAAGAGATGTGCCTGATCATATGACTATCAATATAAGTACAGATGATAATTACAAAGATCGGATTCTAAGTACATCTAGAGATAATATAACATTAGTACTAAAGAGAAAATGTGAGGATAAAACTTCTATGTTTGAAAAGAAAAATGTGTTTAGACTTTTAAAGTTGAGTTACTTGTATGATTTTTCTCATTTGATGGAAGTTTACATACCAATTATCATACTAAAGAATTTTTGCTATTAATTGCATTTGAAACTAAGCTACTTAATCTTGATAAATATGTTAATTTCCTATTGATGATACTCTCATTACCAATTAGCCTTGAAAAGGTTTTCTTGATTAGACATTTTCTCTCAAATCCCCTAACTTTTGCATGAAGCGCTTGATGGTTTTCACCTCATCAGGGTGTCCTAACTTTTGCCTAAGCTGCCTTGCTTGGGTTTTTAACTTAGCAAACTTTTTTTTTATCTTCAACAGAAATACTTTTTTAGCTTATCCATGTTGATGAGTTCTAAGAATTCATTGCCTTCTAACTTTAAGATCTTAACACCCTCATGTTTGAATATCTTCTTAACTAAGTATGGGCCTTCCTAATTAGGCTTAAACTTCCCTTTGGGATCTATTAAGAAAGGACTAGTCTGTTTTAGTACCAAATCACCTTCTTGTATGGGTCTAGGCTTGACTTTCTAGTTGTAGGCTCTAGTGATTCTCTTCTAAAACAATTGCATATGATAAAGAGCTTTAAGTCACTTTTATCAATCAACACTAAGTGTTCATATCTATTTCTAGCCTATTCTATTTTTGGTATTTCTACTTCCACCATAACCCTGAGTGAAGGGACCTCAATTTCTATCGGTAGCACTACTTCTATCCCGTAAACCAATGAATAAGGTATGGCCTACATAGATGTCCTAATAGTTGTTCTATATCCCTATAGTGCTAAGGGTAACATGTCTGCCCAATCCTTATAGGTAACTATCATTTTTTCCAAAAATTTCTTGACATTCTTATTAGCGGCTTCGACTACCTCATTAGCTTAAGATCGATATAGAGAAGACTTGTGATGCTCAATTTTGTACTTCTATAAAAGCTATCTAGTTTCACCCTAAAACTATACTCTATTATCTATGATGACTTGCTGTGGTAATCCATACCTACAGATGATGTTTCTATCAATAAATTTCACCATCTATTTTGCCCCTAATTTATTAAAAAATTTAGCTTTAACCCATTTTAAGAAGTAATTGATTGCTACCGCTATGTATCTATGCCCTCTAGCAGCTAACAACCTTATTTCCCCAATTATGTTTATACCCATATGGAAAATAGCTAGGGAGATGATAAACTAGTTAAGTCATTAGGGGGCAGGTGACTTAGGTTTTCATAGATTTAGCACTTCTGGCATTTTTTGACAAAGCTATGGCAATCTATTTATACGATTAACTAGTAATATCCCAATTGCATAATCTTCTTAGCCAAGTTTTTCCCATTCATGTGAGGACCACAGATACCTTCATACACCTTTGTGAGTATTTTTTGAGCTTTGAATTGTCCACACATCTGAGCTGAATGCCAACTAACTACTTTTTATACAACATTCCTTAGTAGGAAATGAACTGAGTTAATAGTTTTTGTAGGACCCTCTTATCTTTTTTAGTTGCATGGTCTAGGTACTGTCCAGTTTCTAGTTATTCTTAGATGTCATGGTACCAAGGCAAGTCGACAATGGTTTCTTCAATTATAGTGTTGACTATACCTACATAGGTAGGGAATCTCTATTTGCTAAAGTACATGGGTTTGGGCAAATCTTTTTGGGTGAGGTTCGAGATTGGCATCAAAGTGGCTAAGGCATTAATAACTTAGTTTTGTTCTCTGGGGATGTGATGGAAAGTGTATTAATCAAATCCCTCAGATAGATCTATGAGTATTCTAACATACTTGCTTATGTTCTCATCCTTGATCACCTAATTACCTTTCACTTGTTGTATGACTAGCATAGAATCCTCATATACATCAATCACTTTTGCCCCTAGATGATATAAATTTTTGAGGCCCTAGACACTTGCTTTGTACTTTGTGACATTATTAGTGGTATGGAACTCTAAATTTCTAGCTAAGAATATCTACTCACCTTCTGGATTAATGAGTAATATGTTGGCTCCTATGCCTTGTTGGTTTACTGCTCTATCCAAGAACATTTTCCATCCTTCCTGGGATATTACCCCTAGGTGTTCATCTGGAAACTCGAATTCTTCTTGTTTTCCCTTGATTGGGTTTTTTGCTAGGAATTCAACTATTGTTTGGTCCTTTAGCATCTTCTTAGTGACATAAGAGATGTCAAACTCTTACAAAAGTAGAATCCATCAGCCCATTTTACCTATTAAAGAAGGTGTAGTTTGCAAGTACCTAAGGGGATCGTGTATTGCTACTGCCTCTACTTATATGATTGAAAGTAGTGGCATAGCTTTTTAGAGACCTAAATTACTCCTAAATATATCTTTTTGACTTCTGTTTATATGAGATCAATTTCTTGTTTAGGTAATAAACTTAATTTTCTACCTCAGACTTGTCTATTTGCACAATAAAGGCTCCTATGGAAGATTCTTCAACTACTAGATACAGGATTAATGTTTTTATAGATTTTGGTGGTCTTAGGAATGGAGGTTTGGTTAAGTACTATTTGATGGCTTGGAAGGCTTTTTCATAATCTTTGTTCAATTATTTTGATTGTCCTTTGCTTAATAGGATAAATATAAGCTCACAAACCGATGTGAGTTTGGCTATGAACCAGCTGATATATTATAGATTATCTAGGAATCCTCTAACTTCCTTTTCTAAAGGAGGGGTAGGCATTTCCAAGATCAATTTTACCTTATCTAGATCTACTTCAATCCCATTTTTGCTAACCATAAATCCTAATAATTTTCCTAACATGACTCCAAAAATGCACTTCTTAGGTTTGAGTCTCATGTTGAATTGGTCCAAACTGTAGAAGAACTTTTCTAATGCTTCGAAGTGTCCTTCTCTTTTGGTAGACTTTACCATCATATCGTCCACATAAACCTTGACTTCCTTGTGCATCATGTCATGGAAAAGCTTAGTGGCCATCCATTGGTAGGTTACTACTATATTCTTTAGTCCAAAAGGCATCACTTTGT
>CANXYI010752328.1:0-10026 GCA_948208565.1 Hura crepitans | reverse complement strand
ATAAGCATGGTAATAAGGCTAAAGGCCAAAATATGGTAAGATATTAAACATAAATATGTTAACTTGCTTAAAGAGATAATAATATGGTTAAAATGACATTAATTTAAAATAGTGAATTTTATGAGTTTAATAGTACCCCATAGAATTAGACAACCTAGATTGGATAGGTTGATCAGTTAACTAGGGAGTGATAGTAGTTGTTAGGCATCTATGGATGTAATTTTAGCCTACATACAATCTTAGGCCTCGAGGCATGATTTTAGACTTCAGATCTTATGTTATGGGCCTCGAGTTTGTATATGAGATTTAAGTCTAGGTTTTGGACTAGGGATTCTGTGCCTTGGATTTAAATTTTGATTAATAACCTTTAGGTTTTGTGTAAGATCTACTGATTAATTGTGGCTTCGGGCCATGTCCCACTATCCAATGTATGGATTGTTGTTTCTTAAATATGGGCATGTGTTAAACTACAATATTAATTAAAATTGGTGATAATATTTAATCGAGAATTATGGTAATTTTATTTTTGTGTTGTTATATTTATGCGGTCCGATGTTATTAAATTAATACATATGTTAATGAAACGTCAAGTAATGTTAAAGTATGTAATGTTATGAATTCTATTGGTAATATTATATTGATATATGATCTTCAGATATAATTGTGTCATATTTGTTGGCTTGCATACATGTTTTATTTTTGTTATACACTCGACATAAGTTTTATATGCCTTGATAATGTTACATGTGTATGCCATAATCATACATTAAGGTGAATACACCACTAAGTGAAAGCTTAACACATTGTGTTATTTGTGATGTGTTGATGAAAAGGCAGCAGATTAAAGTCAAAGCCTTGAAACCACAGGAGATCATGAAACTATCCCATTTGGGTATTTTAGATTTCTTTTTGTGTAATTTTTGTAATGTATATAGTTAAATAACACTCTTATGAAAAATGAGGGACTGGGCATAATCTATATTTTTGTAATTATGTTCTATAATTGGTTATTAATAGATATTTTTAAATTTCTTTAAAAGTATTCAAATGCTTATATGACTTGTTTGATTTATGTTCTAATGCATGTTTGAGAGTGATACCTTACATTGATGATGAAGGGTCAAATGGACCCGATTTGAGTTGGGATACTTGTATAATGCTATAGAAGTGCTTTTTAAAGGTTGCAATTTGGAAAAGTATCCTGATACAGCCGTTATGCTTTCAAAATTCGGCATAATACTCTATTAGTATGCCTCATAAAATGTATTTTTAGTTATTCACCAGTTTTTTTATAATTGGAACATAAAAGGAGTATTTTAATTAAAGAAAAATTTTAATTCAAATGGGTTTCTCTTATAGAGTAATTTAGATATCGACGAGCATGCCTCTTGTTATTCTAGTTTAGTGTATGGAATGGGTAATAGGTGTCATATTTGGTGGTATTAGAGCTATTAGTTTAGGCATTCTTCTATACATATGGGTTACATAAAAGTACTATAGGAGTTAAAAAGTGTACATCCTTAAATTATACATTCCAAGGCTTATAATCCATTTCTTTTGCCTATAGATCTGAGATAAGCAATAGTGCACCTTGAGAAGTTGAGGAGGTTGAGAGCCATGTTCTGACTACTATGGCATAAGGAGCTGCTAGGATAGAATATATGACATCAAGTTATGCTAGGCAAGCAGCATAAGGACTATAGGGACAACCTATTTGGTTAGAGCAGATGATAGAGTATGTGAAGCAAGTATCTGTTGCTACTATTGCTACTATTCATTCAGTAATACCTCTACCAACTCAACCAAAATATCAACATCATCCTATATATAAGACTAATTTGGAGAGGATGATCAAAAATTAGGCTGACTTCTTTAAGGGAGATAAGTAGACAGGATCTAGTAGAGCTAAATATTGGCTGGACAAGGTCCTATGGATTATACAATAGCTGATATGTGCTCTAAAGGAGTATATAGACTATAACACCTCTATGTTATTAGAAGAGGCTCTAAAATGGTAGGAGACTATTACTAAACACAAGGCTCCAAAAGATTTGACATGGGAATTCTTTCTCAAAGAATTTAAAAAGAAATATATCATAGAGCACTACATGGATATGAAGAGGTAGGAATTTATGGACTTAAGGTAGTGGAACAGAGCAGTATTTGAGTATGAGAAGGAGTTTGCCAGACTTAATAGGTATGCTAAAGGGGTTATTGCTATTGAGGAACAACACTGCAAGAGATTCAAGATAGGGTTAAAACTTGATATTATGTTCTAGATTCTTCTTATGAAGATTTAAGACTTTTTGCATTAGTGGTTGCATGCCAGTCAGTGGAGTTAGTCCACAAGTTACAAGAAAAGAGGGATGGCTACTAGAGGAAAAGGTCCTTTGGGTAAGGTCAAGGTAGTTCAGTATTAGCACCTGACAAAAGATAAAAGAATGAATAGTCTAAGTAGTCATAGAGTTAGATAAAATCTCAATCACAGAGATCAAGCCAAGGATTCAGAGCTCAATTTAGATAGAGGACTAAAGCATCTTATGCCCCTAAATCCACAATTGATAGTAATTTTTTACCTCAATGTTAGACCTATCATAAGAGACATAAAGCTAAATGCTAGAAGACTATGAGAGGAGTTTGTTAGGGTTATGGCTTTACAGAGCATTTTCAAAGAGATTATCCAGTGAAGCCTTTATATTCCTTTCAAAAGAATGATAAAAAAGACACTAGAGATAAAGTTAGGGCTAGTCAGAGGGATAAGTTAAAGAGCATAGCTCTAACTAGGCAGTATGTCACCTAGGCTAGAAAAGATGTAGTCTAGATGTTATAGTAGGTACCTTCTAACTCTTTGATTTACTTGCTTTAGCACTTATAAATCCAGGGTTAACTTACTCATATATTTGTACTGCATAGGGTTTAGACTAGTGGTTAGTGTTAGAAGACCTTGATATTGATATTATGGTTAGTAACCCTATAGGACAACATGTTATTATGAACAAAGTATATAGAGATTGTCTTTTAATAGTACAAGGGCATTCTTTTTCTACTGACCTCATCGAGTTACCATTCCATGAGTTCAATCTTATCTTGGGCATGGATTAGTTGTCCAAGTATCATGTATCATGGACTATAGGAAGAAGCAAATTATGCTCTAACCTAATAATGGCACAGAGGCAACAATTATGGGTGAAAAATCAAACTATATGTTTAATGTGATATTAGCTATTATAGCTAGAAGGTTGTTAAGGAAAGGCTTTCAGCTGTATCTTACTCATATGGTTGACACTAAAATAATAGGAATAAAGGCAAGTAAGATACCGATTGTTTCTGAGTTTAAAGATGTCTTTCTAGAAGAATTGCCTAGTTTGCCACCAGAGAGAGAGTTAAGTTTAGTATTAATGTGTTGCTCGGTAAGACATTAGTTTCTATAGCTCTATATAGGATGGTTTTTTTTATAGTTGAAAGAATTAAAGTTGCAGTTGCAAGAGCTTTTGGATAAGGGTTTTATCAGATCGAGTATTTCACCATGGGGAGCACTAGTTCTATTTGTCAAGAAGAAGGGTGGTTTCTTGAGGCTATGTGTTGACTACAGATAGTTGAACAAGGTTACCATCAAGAATAAGTACCCTCTACCATAAATTGATGACTTGGTTGATTAGCTTAGAGGAGCAGGTATCTTTCCCAAGATTGATCTTTGATTTAGGTATTATCAGCTAAGGGTAAAAGAGGAAGAAGTACACAAGATGGCTTTCAGAATAAGATATGGCCATTATAAGTTCTTAGTGTTGTCGTTTGGTAATATGTGAGTGAATAGTTAATGTAGTTCATATTGGAATTTGGGCCTGAGATTTTAGGAGTTTGTTAATTGAGAATTCTCATAATTTTTGGCACTAAAAGTAATATTTTTAGAGGTGTCTAACATTTAAAACCATATTTTTCAAGCTTAAAATGTAAATAGAATTATTTGGGGCTATCTAATCACCACATGGCTTTATTATGGCCATTAAACCTCTTAATATAAATACTTGAATGAGTATGTGTATGTACATGATCAAACTAAGCCCATCTTTCTCCTTTTTGAACCTAAGGCCGATGCCATGAGTATTTTCTCTCTTTTCCCCCATTTTTCTTCATATCTCACTCGATTCTCCTTGAAAACACTCAATTAGTATATTAAAAACAATCCTTGTAGTGTTTGGAGCTCAATTTTTGTGTCAGTTTCATGAGACAAGGCTATTTAGAGGTGAAAATGGAGGTCTGATGGTTTAGGGTTTTGAACCCCTAAATCACATCGAACCTTAAATCGAGCCTCAAGCATTTTTCTTGGTACCTAGAGGCATTCTAGATTATAATTCTAGTTTTATTTTCAAATTTAGAGTTGTATATATTTTTCTATGAATTTTTCTAATTTATGGTGTATTATAAAATTTAGAAAACTTGGAGGAGGACAAGAGTAGAGGTAAGGAAAAGCTATAGAATCATATTTGAGACATTGAATAACATCTTTGTAAGTTTATTTGATAAAATATATGCTCGGAAGTGTGAATTGTGAAAATTCCATAAAAGGTGTCATTTAGGGTTTGCATAATTTTAAGGGTTAGAATAACCCTAAATTGACTTTAGGGGTACACTACAGTTAAATGCATGTTAATAGACTAATTTGAATGAAAAATAGTGGGAAAATGAGTTAAACATGGAAGATGGAAAAATGTGCATGTTGTATAAAATTTAGAGACATGGGTGGAATTTATGAAATTGTTGTATAATGGAAGAAAATTATAGTGTAATAAGTTAGAATAAGTGACTGTAATATGTAATGGGAATGTGTATTGATGATTATATGAGAACGAGAGAATGTGGTACATAAAAGTTATATGTGTGCATAGTGGCATAAGTAGTGTATTTTATATGTAACATGTGAATTAGTGATAATAATTGACAATGTATGTAATATTAATGGTTAATATGAAAACTAAAAATGATAAATGGTAATGCATGTAATGAAAATGGTATCACGAGTAAAATGATGTGAAATAGCTAGTCAAGATTATAGTGCTTGATGATAATTGATGAATATACACGATGAGATCTGTATGATGAAATGAGAATATGTTATTGACATGACATTGTTAAATAAATGTACAATTGGAATCTAGCATGATAAGATAGATGTGTGAATTGTGAATAATAAAAGTGGAAATAGGATAGCTTATATATGTTAGACAGCTTACTGGAAAGGTTGACCAGTCAACTAAGGGAAATAGTAGCTGTTAGGACACTTTGGGTCATCAATATTGATATTTGATTATACTGGATTACATAATATGGGTGCAGCTACCAAGAGGTCTAATAGAGCCACTACATGTATTCTTAAGTAGGTGTAGCTGCTAGGAGGTTCAATAGGACCACTGCACATCTATATGTTGGCTATATTAATTATATTTGATTGTATAATACGAGTGCAGCCACTAAAAGGTCCAACAGAATCACCACACATAATCTTAAGTGGGTTTAGCTGCCAGGAGGTTTAATAGGACCATTGCACATTACACTGATGTGAAATGCTAGTGCAATAGTCATAAGGTCTAAAATATGGATCACTGTATAACATGATCTTGATATCTAGTACTTAGATATGTGTTTTCTAGATATGGGCTAGAAAATAAAAATGATATAAATGTGATATACAGGTTAAATGAATGGATTAATAATCATAGTTTAATTGAGTTAAGTAAACTGGGTAATAATCTTGGGATTAACCTGATAAGTAAATTAATTCAAGAATATAAGACCTAATAATGGCAACTAAAAAGGGAAATAAACATAAGTGATGAATTAGGATACGTAAGTGACATAAAATGAGTATTGATAAACTATGGTAGCATAACAACCTAAAATGGCTAAATGGGTAACACAACAAGTAAGGCAAATTAGGTGAATGTTACATAACGTAATGCTTAGTTTGAAATAGGTGTTTGGCATGGGTGCATGTGTGTGCAAGCATATTTTATTGAATACACCACTACGCTTTATGTTTAGCACATCATGTTTTTTAATGCATAGGTTATAGATAGATTCAGCATTAAGTCAAGCCTTGAGATAACAATGCATTGTAGACGGCCTCTCATTTTGGTATATTTTGTATATCTTTAGTGTGATGTAAATAAAGTTAGTTGGCACTCATATGTGTATAAATAGGGTATAGGTCTAGTGTGGTCGAGTATATATGTAGTTTATCGAAGTACATTATTCATGTAAACTAAATCGACATAAACTAGTAGTGTGTAATTATTATATGATATATGCCGAGATAGTGATGTATGTTATGACTATGATGTGGTGGATGTCATTGCATACTAGTTGATGATGTTAGAGAGTTAAAAGGACTTAATTGGTTGAGTTTGAGTTTTGGAATATTATAAAAGTGCTATTTCTATAGGTTTATCTCAGGACATATTACCAAGCAACTGTTATGTCGCTAGATTTTCATTAATGTAAAAAAAATGAAGCAGTTATATCTTATGTGTTTGTGTCCATGAAATTGGTTTAAACTGCACATAGGCCTAGGATGCTCATGATGTAGACAAATATAATTGGGTTTTAAGAAGGTAATGATATTGTTAGGTAAAGTTAGTCAACATATTATTTTTTATTCAAATTGGCAATGGTTCGGATAGGAGGTGTCACAATGTGTTATCGCTCATTCAGATTTGGCTAGTGGGTTGGGTGAGAGGTGTCACATTAAGTGGTATTAGAGCTTGATTTAAGTGTTCCTAGGCTACATATGAGTGCCATAGGGTTCAGATATACATACATCACATAACACTGCACTGCTTGAGGATAATTTCTATTGCTTGATATTGATTGAAGATGCGCAATTGAAGACTGCCTACTAGTGCTGAGGAGGTGGAAAGCTATGCCCCCACTGTAATCTATAAGCTAGTAAGCTTAGAAACACTTGTACTTAGTGATGCTACATAACTTGCGCTCACACAACTAACTCAAGTACAACTAGCCTTGATATAACAGATGGTTAAGGTGTTCAAATAAGTTGTTGCAGCTATTACTCCTTCTTTACCACTAGCACTATAGCAACTACTGATGCCACAAAGCCCTCTAGAAAACTTATCTAGAGCATGTAAAGAAGATGGGGGTAGTTGACTTTCTGGGCATAGACAAAGATGACTTATCCATAGCAAAATATTAGCTCAAGAGAATTGAAAGAATATTGGAACAACTAAAGTGCACGCTTGAAGAAGCTTTATTTATGCCATATCCTTGCCTTAAGAAGAAGGATTTCATTGTGGTAAATAGTTGTAAAAAGGAAAGCTACTACATATATAACTTAGGAGTTCTTTCTACTTGGACAAAAAGAGACAATAGTTCCTAGACTTAAAACAAAAAGGTAGACTAGCGTTAAAATATGAGAAGGAGTTCGCTAGACATAGCAGATATGTAGCAGGGATTATGCCTACTAAGGAAGAGAGATACAGAACATTTAAAAAGGGTTTCAACACTAATATTTGACTATAGATGGTAGTGAACAAGGTTTAAGAGTTCTCCACACTAGTGGTTATAGCCTACACGATAGAGAACATATCAAAGGAGAGGCAACAAAACTTCTAGAAGAAGAGGTCCTTTACAGCAGGCTAAGCTAGCTCAACACTAGGGACCAGTAAAAAGCAGAAAGGAAGCCCCAATGTACTAACATTATAGAGGTGAGCTCTAACCCAGATATCGAGCCCAGTAGGGCAATTCAGGCCTCACTAGTAGTAGAGGCCAACCATAAATGCTCTAATTTCCATAGCAAGGAGTGTAGTAACTATATATGGCATGTGTGGTAGAAGACATAGAGGCATTTGTTAGAGGTTGATCCTAGGAGCTTGTTATAAGTTTGGCTTTAAAGGCTACTACTAGAAGAACTATCCACTGAGACCTAACACTGATGATTCTACTAGGCTCCAGGCTTTATCACCCATGTTGGCTAAGAGCCAAAAGGAAAGTAAGGGAGACAAAGTAAGGACTAGTTGGAGGCCTTAATCAGAGGCCAGTTAGAGAATTTAGGGTAGAGCACTAGCTCACTAGTATGTTATTTAAGCTCGAGAGGAGATAAAATCTCTAAATGTGATTACTAGTATATTCTACTTCTTTAATTTATCTACTTTTACACAAGTTGACCCAGGGTCCACACACTCTTATGTTTGCACCATTGTAGAACAACATAAGGGCCTAAGTTATAACCTCTAGATATTGAAATTATGGTTAGTAACCTATAAGGCAACATGTGATAGTGAACAAAGTATACATGGATTGTCCTTTAGCTATCCAAGGACATGTCTTTCCCACTAATTTGATTGAACTACCTTGTAATGAATTAGATGTCATATTGGGGATAGACTGGTTATCTAGGCATAATGCCATAGTCGACTATAAATAGAAGAGGCTCACTCTCTAAAAAATAAAGGGATAAGAAATTACTATAGTGGGTGAAAGAATCGACTTCTTGCCTAATGTGATCTCAACAGTAACAGCAAGAAAATTAATCCAGAAGGGTTGTCAAGCATACTTGGCACACGTGGTGGATACTAAATAAATAGGACCTAATGTTAGCAAAATAATAGTGGTGGTAGAGTTTGTAATGTCTTTCCAAATAAGCTACCAGAGTTGCTACCTAAACATGAGATAGAGTTTGCCATTGAGGTATACTTACATATAACACCCATATCAATAGCTCTTTATAGAATAAAACTGGCAAAGCTGAAAGAACTAAAAGTATAGGTGTAGGAGCTATTCGATAAAAGGGTTTATTAGATTTAGTGTTTCACCCTAGGGAGTATGAGCACTAATGTTGTTTGCAAAGAAGAAAGATGGTTCACTTCGGCTATGTATGGACTACAGAAAACTTAATAAAGTGATCATTAAGAACAAATACCCACTACCTAGAATTGATGACCTATTTGACTAGCTAAAAGGTCTAATCTCTTCCCAAAGATTGACTTGAGATTAGGGTATCATCAACTTTGGATTAAGGAATCTAACATTCCAAAAATAGCTTTCTGCACCAAGTATGGACACTATGAATTTCTAGTGATGCCATTTGGGCTAACCAATGCTCTTGTAGCATTCATAAACCCTATGAACTAGATATTTCAACCGTAATTGGACCAATTCACAGTAGTGTTTATTGATGACATCTTGGTGTATTCTAAAACTAGAGAAGAGCATGAATAATATTTTAGGCTAGTTTTATAGACAATGAGAGAAAAGCAAATGTATGCTAAATTAAGCAAGTGCAAATTTTGGCTGAATGAAATAGCATTTTTAGGATATATCATGTCAGTTGATGGGATTAAGGTGGACCCTAGCTAAATTAAAGTCGTGTTAAAATGGAAACCCCTAAGAAATGTGACAAAAATTAGAAGCTTCTTAAGGTTAGCTGGGTATTATAGATGATTTGTCAGGGGATTCTTAATGATTGCTGCTCCTATGACATATCTATTAAGGAAAGATATGAAATTTGTGTGGGATAAAAATGCCAAGAAAGTTTTGATAGGTTAAAAGCTATATTGATAGAAGCCCTAATCCTTACATAGCCAAAACCCGGGAGAGACTTTGTCATCTATGGTGATGCCTCATATAATGGGCTCAGATGTATGTTGATGTAAGATGGTAAAGTGATAGCATATGCATCCACGTAGCTAAAACTACATGAGAGAAACTACCCAACTTATAATCTAGAATTATTAGCTATTGTCTTTGCTTTAAAAATATGGAGGCACTACTTGTATAGTGAAAGATGCTACATCTATATAGTTCATAAAAGCCTAAAATACATACCTACCCAGAGAGAATTGAACATGAGTAGCGGAGATGGATAGAGTTGATCAAAGACTATGATTGCTTGATTGACTACCATTCTAGTAAGGTGAATATGGTGGTAGATGCATTGAGTTAAAAACTCTTATACACTTTAAGGGTAATGAATGTTCAGTTGCAATGTCATAAAGATCGGGGGCCTTACTAGCT
>CANXYI010752096.1:0-16406 GCA_948208565.1 Hura crepitans | reverse complement strand
AGGCTTTCATCAGCTCCTCTGGCTCCTAAGTAGCCTTTTCTATGTTGTGATGCCTCCATAACACATTAACTAGTGGTATGGATTTATTTCATAATTGTTTCACCTCTCGGGCCAAAATTTGAATTAGTTCTTCTTCATAGCTTAGGTCAAGCTGCATTTCAATCTCTGACATTAGAATCACATGTGAAGGGTATGATCTATACCTTCTGAGTATGGAAACATGGAAGACATCATGGATCTATTACAACTCAAAAGGTAGTGCCAGCCTATATGCCAAAGGCCCGACTCTTTCTGTGATCTCATATGCCCCGATAAATCTAGGACTCAATTTCCCCTTTTTCCTAAATCTTAAGGTTTTCTTCTAAGGAGAAACCTTCAAGAACACCTTATCCCCTATAGCATACTCGATGTCTTTCCTCTTTAAGTTAGCATAGGATTTTTGTCTGTCCATTACTACCTTTAACTTTTCTCTCACTACCTTTACATTCTCTTTAGCATCTCTAATCAATTCTACACTAATAATATTCCTTTCTCCCACTTCACTCTTGTATAAGGGGGTTCTACACTATCCGCCATAAAGTGCCACATATGGTGGCATTCCCAGGCTAGATTGGTAGTTGTTATTGTAAGCAAACTCTATAAAAGACAAATACTGATCCTAACTACCCTTAAACTTAATGGCACATCCTCACAGTATGTCCTCTAATATTTGTATCACCCTCTTTGATTGCCGATCAGTCTGAGGATGAAATGCTATGCTACAAGCCAAACTAGTGCCCAAGGCCTCCTATATCTTCTTTCAACATCAAGATGTAAATCGATGATCTCTATTAGAAATGATAGTCACTAGCACACAATATAGTCTGACTCTCTTATCCATATATAGTCTGGCTAACTTCTCTAATGAGTAATCCATTTTGATAGGAATGAATTATGTTGTCTTAGTCAATCTATCTACTATTGTCCACATAACATCACACTTGCTTTTAGTCATTGGCAATCTTACCATAAAATCCATAATTACTCTCTCCCATTTCCATTCTAGTATTGCTATAGGATGTAGCAAACTAAAAGGAACCTGGTATTCAGCCTTCATTTACTAGCATGTTAGATATTGAGCCATAAATTATGCTATATCTCTCTTCATACCAAGCCAACAATATAGGAGTTTCAATCCTAGATACATCTTTATGCTCTTTAGATGTATGGAATAAAGAGCCTCATATGCTTCCCTGAGCATTTGTACTCTTAAGTCATATGTACTAGGTACACATAACCTATTTTGATAGTACAAATACCCATCCTTTAACAACTTAAATCCTGTGGCCTTCCTCTCTTTAACTTTATTAATCATTTGAATCATCTGCTCATCTTTCATCTGAGCCTTATTGATCTGGTGTCTAAAGTCTAGCCAAACTTGTAACTCTGCTAATATAGCATTTCTCTAAGTATATTGTAACTTAACATTCATAGCCTTCAAGGTTACTATGAACTTTCTGCTCAAAGCATCAACCACAACATTAGCCTTCCCTGAATGATAGTCAATGATACAGTCATAATCCTTAATTAGTTCTAGCCACCTCCTCTGTCTCAAATTCAACTCATTTTGTCTAAAAAGGTATTTCAACCTCTTATGATCTCTATATATATAGCATTTCTCACCATACAGATAATGTCTCTAGATCTTCAGATCTAATACAATTGCAGTTAGCTCTAGATTATGTGTAGTTAGTTTCTCTTATGTGGCTTTAACTACCTGGAGGTATAAACTACCACCTTCCTATCTTATGTCATAACAAAGCCTAATCCATTCAATGAGGCATCAATGTAGATCACAAATTCTTTGCCCTATTCTTGCTAAATCAAGATAGGGGCCTTTGTGAATATCTATTTTATCTTGTTAAAACTAGCTTGACACTGATTGTCCCACACAAACTTCACATTTTTTCCAATTAGTCTAGTAAGAGGAGTAGCAATAATAGAAAATCCTTTAACAAACCTCTTATAGTAACCAGCTAACCCTAGAAAACTCCTTACCTCTGTAACATTCCTAGGTTATTCCCACTCTAATGCTACTTTTACTTTACTAGGATCCACTTTAATGCCTTCAGCTAACACTATATGGCCCAAAATGATAACTTCCCTCAGCTAAAACTCACACTTATTAAGTTTAGCATACAACTAATTTTCCTTAAGAATCTGTAATACCACCCGAAGATGCTGTTCGTGCTCTTCTTGGCTTTTAGAGTACACTAGAATGTCATCTATGAATACCACTATGAATTGATCTAAATATGGCTAGAACACTCTATTCATGAGATCTATGAAAGCTGTTAGAGCATTAGTAAGCCCAAATGGAATCACAAAAAACTCAGTGTCCATACTAGGTCCTAAAAGCAGTATTAGGTATGTTAGCCTCCTTAATTCTCAGTTGATGGTACTCAGATCTCAAATCAATCTTAGAAAACATTCCTACCCCTCTTAACTGATTAAAAAGGTCATTTATTTTAGGTAAAGGGTATTTATTCTTCACTGTCATTTTGTTTAGCTGCCTATAATCGATGTATAACCTAAGTGACCTATCATTCTTCTTTATAAATAGTACAGGGGCTCCCTAGGGTGACACACTATGTCAAATAAACCCTTTCTTTAATAACTCTTGCAACTGAACTTTCAATTCCTTCAACTCCATAGGTGTCATTCTATAGGAAGCAATAGAGATTGGAGCTATACCAAGGTATAATTCAATCTCAAAAGTCGAGCTCCCTTTGAGCTGGCAACCCTGGTAGCTTTTTAGGGAAAACATTAGGGAATTCAAGTACAATAGGAACATGTTCAAGCTCAGAGTTAGAAACATTGGTGTCGATTACATAGGCCAAGCAGGCTTCACAACCTTTTTAGAGAAGTTTCTAGGCCTTAACAGCAGAAAGAAGGTTATTTAGCAAATATCTCTTAGAGTTTATTCTCACTATCTGTCCTTTTACAGTTCAGAGGGTCAGTTTCTTATGTCCACAATCAATAATGGCCTGATGTTTAGTCAACCAGTCCACTCCCAATATCACATCAAACTCATTAAAGGGTAGTTCAATCAAATCAGTTGGAAAATTGTGTCCTTAAATCACTAAAGGACATAGCTTATATATTCTATTCACAACAACACTATATCCTATAGGATTGCTAGCCCTAATATCCATATCAACATGCTCAGGTTCTAATCCTCTATTTTATGCTTGTTCTATGCATGTGTAGGAATATATAGAACCAAGATCAATCAAAGCTAAAACTAGAGCATTAAGGAAGTAAAAAGTACTAGTAATCACATCGAGTGTTGTAGGCTCCTCCCCTACCCTCACAGCATACTGCCTTGCTAAAGTATGAGCTTTTGATTTAATGCCTTGGCTAGCATTAGATGGCTTACCGCTATTTTGCCTCTACCCTTTATGTTGTGGTGCTATATTAAAGTCCTGCATCTGACTAGCCTTTATGGGTCTCTAAGGATAATTTTTTTAAAGTGATCCTGAGACCTGCACTGGAAACATTCCCTTTATCTATCTATCCTACACTAGCCCTAGTGTCTTCTCTAACAAGTGGCACATATGGGAGGTCCACTTTTACTACCCCCTAAACTGGAGGCACTGCTTGCCTAAGGAGGTAAACAAGGTCTCACATTTGATGCTTGTTCTGACCTCTAGGTCTATGCCTATCTCAACCCCTAGTATCCCATTTGATGCAGAGGCCTAATATGAGACTATACTTGTGATGGAACTTCTCTCCTCTTCTTCTAATCTCCTGATGTAGCACTAGACTACCCTATAATAAACTGCATCTTCTTTTACAACATGTCCCTCATTTCTTACATCATCTCCTCCATGTCATATACTGTGGACACTAGTATATCAAAGTCTTTTATTCCCACATAGGGTACTTGCATTCTCAGTTCCATGTTCAGCCTAGCCAAAAACCTCTTGGACTTTTCTTCCTTATTAGGAATAAATTCCTCCACATATTTTGGAAGTTTGGTGAAGTCCTTCTTATATTCCAACACTAACCTCATTTTCTATTTCAAGTCAAAAAATTCTTGTCTCTTTTTTTCCTTATAAGAGTCAGGTATATATCTTTTCCTGAACTCCTTTAGGAAAAATTCCCAAGTTAGCTCTACTAGTGTCTTCCTTCGGTTGGTAGTGTTCCACCAATTATTAGCTTTTTCTTGCAGGAGGTAGGTAGCACACTGCAAATTCTTTACCTCAGTGTAACTCAACTATTCTAAGACTTTGAGGGTTCTGGCTAGCCAGTATTCAACTCTAGCATCATTATCTTCTCTTTCCCCTAAGAAATAAACTATTCCTAGCTTCCTCAACCTCTCTAAAGGGCTTTTCTATAGAAGGATTGGTGGTGGAGTTGGTACTATTATAGGAGGATGTACAGATGGAGAAGCAGTAGTGGAAGTGTGTCGAAGTAAGTTTACTATCTACTATAGTAGTGCTAGTGATGCTTCAACTAGTTGTGGAATAGTTTTTGGTGGTTAAGGTTACTGTGTAACATCACTGGACATGGGTATAGATGCATTACCTACCCCTTGAATTATACTGGGGGCAAAACTAGCCACTTCTTTCAGCCTTCCTTTGAGTGTCTATTTAGCCATCAGCTTACTACAAAAACATAACTTATTAGCTTCAGACAATAAGATAGTTCAGAGGAATTAAAACTTAACATTATCATCCTTGTACTTTATCAAGGAACATTTAAACCTAGGCTCTAATACCACTAAATGTAACAGCCCCTATTAGATCCCCTCAGAGACCTTATAGGTAGTGCATCTACTTTTGCCTAATAAATACACTCTATTCCTTATACCTATCTTAGTTGAGTCATTTTTCACACTTGTTGACCATATCTCCTTATTTATGGTTTATAACTTGTCATGGTTTAGTTATAATATCATGCCAACTTAGATGATTTTAGGTCATTATTAAATATTGGAAATTTTAGTAGCGTAACAGCTATCCAGGTCCTATCCCAAATTTATGTCAGCCCTATTCAACACTTTTATAACAAATTCATTACACTTGGACCCATCTGGTCCCCTATTTTCATCCTAACATCAGCCTAAGCACACAACATGTATAAGCCTTAGGCCACAAATACATCAAGTATACATATACACATAGAGCCTCAGGCTCACATCATTCATCACAAGTCATATATATACAGCCATAGATTCATATGTATTTACAAACTTTACTTACATTTACAGGCTATAAGTAATCAACTTATATTACATGTCTATAATTTAGATATAAGTATTACTATACTTCAACCTAAGTACTTAGATGATAAACTATACAGTAATTACACTAAACCTTATCCTGTGTCCTTTAAACTATAGTTGTCACATTCTACTTGGCAGGTTCATCTTGCTGTGTACCTACATACTGAAATAGGTATGCTAAGTATACGGGATACTCAATGGTGAACTTAAGCAGTTTAATCATGATATGATGTTACTAGCTTACTTGTGCAGTTAAAGGTATGAATTACTTAATTAAATGACTTAGTTATTCATTAAGATGCCAAATTACGTACATGCCCCAAAGATATTTTTAATACTTGATATTTTTAATACTTGAAATATATGTTCTTAATTTCACTAAATCAATTTGGACTAGTTTTACCATTATAGATGAGCATGCCTTCCAAAAATTTTAACATTCACCTGTATGTGGAAAATTTACTAGATTGCCCTTCCTATTATCCTCTTATTATTTGCTAAGGAAAAAATTTAATTTAATTTCCAAACTTCATAATTAATGCTTAATCTGCTTATTAATTAATTTATTTCATTGGCCCGACTAGAGAAATAACACTTTAAGACACCAGATTTAGAGAGAAATATCTAGTGTAGTGGTCCCCATTCTAGACCTATGCTGCTGCATTGACTGGTGTGCCATAATAGAGATCAACCATAGCCTCTCTAGACATAATAAAAATACTATATGAAATAATAAAGATCAAACCGTAGGCCTCCTTAGCCACAATTAATTATGCATAACTTGGTGACATAATGGAGATTAGTTAGTAAAACTTTCCAGCTGCCAATAAATACTCTTAAGGACTAGGTGATATAATAGAGATCAGTCTATGGACCTTTCTAGTCACCAAAGAAACTAGCAGCTGCAAAACCCTAAGTTGACCTATTGACCCATCCAATGGGTGTCTAACCAATGGACCAAATTACTTAATTTTAATGCACTTTATTGACCAAAAATATTCTTATAATATTTAGATCCCAAAAATAGATAGTTAAAATTTTTATCAAATACTTTAAATTTTTGTTTAAACTGGTACAACCATTTTTTAGCTCTACCAAGTAAAAATCTTAGAAAATTTTTTAGGTTTCTAGTTGCTAAATTATGCTATCATATATCATGAATTTTCATGGTATTTTTACTAAAAGAAAACAATTTTTCCTATCCAGCAAAATTTTTGGTTCAAGTCAAGGTCAACTAGACAGTTATAGGTTAGTTCAACCATCTTTGAAACTAAACTTCAAGAACTATTTTAAGTCTAAACTGGACTCAATTTTTAAAGTTTTTTTTTCAAGCTTGTTTTCTTAGGCATAGGGCCAACTATACTAGGCAAAGTCCATGGCCAATTTATGGGCATTCGAGCCCTTAAACTAGGCTAATTCCATGGCCATTTATAAGATCCATTACTAGCATTCCAAAGGCATACTTAAAATTTGCTTTTATGTCATTACTTCATGCTTGACCTATTAGGTTAATTCAATGTTTTCTTACTCTCTCAAGGCCTAAATTCACGTGTAAATTAGTGTAATTCTACCCTTTACATTTGATTAATTCCCTAACCACATTCAATATAATAATAATCCATAATAACATACTTAGTACCATTAGTGAATTTAAAGCACTAACCAACAAACCATGCCAATTGTCTTGGGTACTTGCAAGGGATAACACAAATTTTTATTCTTTACACTTAATTACTTATTTTTACATGGCATAAACCCAATTACATACAACCACACCTCAAATAGACCTAATTCACTAAGGCACACCCAAAATTTAGTCAACATGCATCAAATAGCTCATGGTACACACACAAAATTCACATTCCATAGCATTTCTTGGTATAAATACACTATTTACTCACACCTAACATACCAATTACTATCCCAATTCAACATAGGCAGCAAGAGTTTCAAGTAACTCACCATGACCGACCCTAATTCTAGCAAGTAAATAAAGGGGACCACACACTTACTCACAATAACAAGCTGAATTCCAATAAAAACTCAAGGAAATTAGCATTTTCAAGGATTTAATCTCTCTCAATTATGATTTTCTAGCCCTCTAAATGAAGATAAACTACCCCACATACTCAAAATCATAAGAAAAAGGCTAAAGTCCACATAACTTAGAAGAAAATGTGAAAATTCCTCAAGTGCACCCACTGGATAGCCTACCACAGTAGCCTCCTCTCCCCTTTGTGAGATCTAATTTGGCCTCCAATGGGCACCAGTTCCTCAAACACAACTATACATAAGTCTTAGGTACCTCCTAGCATAGTTTAGTAGCTAAAAATGAGGGAAAAGGAGGAAATTCTCAAAACTCACCTTACTCTCCCTATTTTGGACAATATGGAGTCTTTCTCCTTCTATGAATTTTATCTCACAATTGGCTACTACTTTTGATGTTCTTCTTGTTCCCATGATGCCTAACATATGAGAGGATTTTTAGGAACTAAAATTAGATCAAATGATCATTGGAGGAGAAAGTTATGGGGATTTTGGTGGAGCTGTGGCATCAGTAGTAGGCTGGAATGGGAAAGAAAATGACTTCGGCTCAAACAAGTGGAATTCCACTGTCTTTGTCCAAATGCCATTTGGCAGCCTATATGGCCATTTGGCATGGTGTGAGGCCCACCTTGCCATGTCATAGGTGGTCTCGAAAACTCCCGAATTATCTCGATTTTTTAGGAAACTTTAAAAATCCATTAAAATTAGCTCGGACTTCAAAAAATTATGCTTTTTTTTAAATTCCTATTTTAATTCTTTTTAGCTACTCGTAAATTTTTATGGCTAGATTCCATCGATAAGATAGTTTTTGAACTATCTCGATTTGTGTGCCAACCTTGAAAATTTTGAGAATTTGCAAATGACCTCCGATTTCAAAAATTATTTCACCGATGGACTCAGTGGAATTTTTGTGCTCTAGGGTTCAATGTTTTTGTGTGCATCCGGGCACCTCTTGGGTCAGTCTTGGCCTGAAATTTTTTTATTACACAGATACATTGCTTACTGCTTAATTTGAATTATTAGTTCTATTAAATTTTTTTATTTTTCCTTTTTCACCATTTTAGAGCCTTTTAAATTTTCCTGACTAGTGCCACTACCTTAGTCCATGTGCAAGTGACCCAGCAACCTCGGCACACGTCCCAAGCCCTATGGCACTGTTCACAGAGCTTCAGATCATGAGTGTTACAATTACCTTGAGAAGTGATGAAGAATTGCTAGAAGAGTCTCGTTGGACAAGACATGGCATGGCCTATAGTGGAAGGCAAAAAAGGAGATAACTATCTATCCACAATAGTCCAAATATCCCAATAATCAACTGGAGGCATTGGTAATTAAATCTTTTTTTTCCTAAAAGGTTATCTAAATCCAAGAAAGGAAGAGAAAGATATTCTAGAGAGTTTTTGCAAAGTTGACGTGAACATTCCTTTACTTGATACAAATAAATGTATAACTTGATTTGTTAAATTCTCAAAGATTTATGTGCCAATATGAAAAAGCTAATTGGTAATGTAAGGGTAAATATTGAAAAGAATATATCTGCTATGATTAAAAGAAAATTACCTCCTAAATGCAAAGAAAATAAAACTTTATAGAATTTAAGAGCTTTATAAATTTAAGAAAATAGAGCCATATGCAAAGAAAATTGCCTCCTAAATTGTCTACTATGATTAAAAGAAAATAGAGCCATATGCAAGGAAAATTGCCTCATAAATTAGCTACTATGATTAAAAAAATAGAGCCATATGCAATTTAAAAGCTTTAATAAATATTATATCATTATCTATTTATTTATCATTAATTCTTTATCTTATTAGATGCATAACCTAGACCTCATATGTAATAGGGATATTTTGTTTACATAATAAACATTTATTTATGATAAAATGCATTCTTTATTAGAATAGTGCTTATGTTAATCCATTTGTATGATATGATCTTATACTAAGTAATAAAGTCTTTGTTAATTATTCATAGTGTAAAACAAATTTTAATATATTTATAATGTGAGATTCTTATTGTATGTAAATGTGAAACACTAAAACTATCCCTAGTTATACTAGTAATAAGATAGGATATTGTTAATGCAGATAGACTAACACATGTTATGCTCTTTGACGTAGTCAAAGAGTAGTTCTCACACATTGTAAGTGTAATGTTCAAACATATCAGGATCATGTAAAGTACCTCAAAAAAATTTGTATTTTTATAATTGGGTAATCAAAACTATTATTTTATAAGGACCTAAATAGATTATGGATAAAAAGTGAAGCTAATGATTGCATCAAGAATTAATTAAAGATAAATATTATGGCAAGTCATGTGTTTTTGAATTATTTTGATAATTTTATATTAGTGTCAGAGTGCTCAAGAATTTCATTACTTGATATCAAATACTTTAAGAGTAATTAAGTTTGTTGAGATTGGAATTTTTCTTTAGTTATATATTAGGTCGATCCAATTATGATAATTTAAAAGAATGGAATATATATTTAAGGAAAAATAGTGTAAAAATATGAAATAAAAAGAATAAAGACTATTAAGGAACTTGTGTAGTAGCTTTAAATGGGGAAAATAATTAATTAAGGGAAACAAAAGAAGAAAAAAATTAGGGGCAAAAAATGGGAAAGAAAGAAAAGAAAAAGAAGAAGGAATAAAGAAGAAGAGAAGAGGGCTACTTATGCCATGACGGCACTGGTGTTATGGAATGCCACTATTGGCAAATTTAAGAGAGCTTATGGTAGAGGCTCTAACTACCAGTGATGAAAAACATAAGGGAAAAAGTCAAAAAAGGAGGTAGCAAGTTGATAAAGACATGTTGTTATGAGTGGAGGTGAGCAGTAGCACTGTTAGGGATAGCAGTAGGAGTGGCAATACTACTAAAGAAAAAAAGAGCTGAATAGATTGGGAAATTAAGCAAATTAAAATTTAGATTTTAAATCAAAAATTCAAGTTTACGAGTTTAAGATTTTTGTTTAGAGATCATGTTGAAGTCTATGTGCATTTTCTTGTTAGAATGAGCACTTTTTAATTTGTAAGATATTTTGAATCGATATTATATGGGTATGATCAAGTTATTTTCATACTATGATTTGTTGAGGATTTAAATGTGGCAAAATAAGGAAATTCAAGGAATTTAAGGGGAGCTATTGCTATAATTAGATTCAAACATGAAAAATGAGTTCAATTTTATATATCTAAGAGACTTTGATGAGCATACAAAGATAAGCATCCAAGTTCATTATGTTATAATTTAAAATTTTTATGTATTTCTAGTATATGTATATACAAACTATAACATGGTTAAATGGGTATGTTTTTTTATGTTAATTAAAGTATAGTTGATAATAGAGGTGAGAAAGTTTAAATTTTGGAAATGAAAAAGTTAGATTCATATGAAGCTATATGTATAATCTAAAGCATAATCTATATATGGATGCATAGAGGTGTAATGTTATTAAATGTGATAGGAATGTGAGCAATCAATAAATTTTGATTTGTAAGTAGTATAAATGTAATCAAAGAAAGCAATGTTAATTATGTTTATGTCTTAGTGTAAAAGTGTGTGCATGTGAGTAATTGATATATTTTTTTTGCATTTAGGGTAAATAGGGGCCTATGAATGGCATTAGTTGTTCTTATGAGTATGCAATGGTGGTTCGTAAAAGGAGAAATTTTAATTTGAACATGACATGAACCATGATGTGCGAATTATGCTTGTAAAGCTTATGAGTTTTGCTTGTTATTCATGTACATAAAGTGGATACTAGAAATGTCAAGTTCAATTATAACTTTAAGAGTTCTAGTTAAGTCATTAGACATGATGAGTGTTGAAATGAATTTTTAGATGTGTTAGTGTGTGAATTGGTAAAATGGCCTATGGTGTGTATATTGAGATTGAAGTGGTTAATTATGTTAGTTATGGTGACATAGGATTATGTATGGTTGTTATAATGGTAAGTGGTTATAATGTAAGATTTTGTACTACTTAGTGAACATGATAGGGCCAAATGGTCCATATGACATGTATGTACATACTGAGCTCAATTATGCCATATCCCAATATGTAATGTGATGGTATGTAAAAAAATAAATGTATAATTGATTGAATATTTAGGTCAAAAGATTACAAACGATGTTATGTTTATGTGTAATTAAGTTTCATTAATTAGTTTAGTTGGAAGTTTGATGATTTGATAATAAACTTTACACATTTAGTATAAGTGTGAATTGTATTAATATAATGCATACAACTAAATTTGCTATATGATATAACTCAGTTATGGATCTTATGACTAAATGTCAAATTATGGCATGCCTTTATGTAAAAGTTGCATTATACATGAAAGATATTTAAATTGATGGTTTAAGTGTATGTATGTTCTAAATGCTTGTAAATCATGTTATAAGACTTTATGTGAGTGCATTAAGGTGTTGAAGATATTGAAATGGAATCAAAGCATGTATGTAGTACTTATAGCTGAATGGCATTACTATATGTATGTAAGTGGAATACCATATATAATATGGATGAGGTATGTTCATGAGTGGTTATATGTGGCCATGTGGACATGAAATGATACATGTAACGTGAATAAATGAAAGTGGTATAAATATCTTACCTGATAGCCAAATAAACCATGAAGTATGCGTGTATATGTGTAGTGCATTATATATACTTGATAGGAAGTAATTTCATGGATAATGACATTTAATTATGAGAATGTGTAATAAGCCATGGAAAGTAATCAAGTGACTGATATATATGTCTAATCCTTTATAGTTGAATGGCCCTTTTTAGTTTACCTTGTTATAAGCAAATAAGAATGTTCATTATATGTGTCTTTTTATCTGTAAGACAAAAATGTTTAAGGATGCAAATTTCTATGTAACCATGTGATAATCGATAATATGCTTTTTAATACCACTTTGGCTGAAGTATTGGGATGGCATGAATGACTTATGGTTATCACCATGGTAATATGCTAAGAATGGTATATTGACCATGACAGGTAATAATGGTATGTGAATTGCTAGTTGTGCCATGAATGAAAAAGATACAGTATGTTATGGTTAACCATATAATATGAACACAATATGCATGTTTATGCTTTAAACGAAGCATGATTTAAATAATACTTGATCATTTGTATGTGAATGGTCATGAAGAATGGCAATGATATATATAATGAGAGAAATAACTATGGTTGAACAAATTCATGATGGCTTGACTAAATGGTCAAGGTAATAACCATGATGCATCTAAGCTAATAATTAGCATATTGTGACAAGATGATATGTTATGATATGTCGATGCATTGAAAGAATAAGTATGATATTCCTATATGGAATTTGTATAATGCATGAATGTATTAATACATCACTTTTGTTATCTTGGCTGAGCATTTGCATATCATAATATAGTAGATCATGCTTAATAATATAGTAAATCAATGATATTAGTTTTTTTGGTTAAGCCATTAGTTAGTTGATCAATATAAATAAAAGCTATCTTAAACCATATAAAAAGATGAAATTTGAAAAGAACTTGATTAGTAGCCCACATGAGTAACAACCTAGTATGGATAGGTTAACTAGTCAAGTAAGGGTATGTATATAGCAGCTACTAGCACACTATGGTGCTTCCATGTTTTTAGTCTACGGGTCCACTTTGAGTCTAACCTAAAGGCTGATATTTTTAACCTTTAGATCTATATTTCTAGATAAACTTCGAGTTCATAAATGGTTGTACTAGCCATCATGATATGATATGTCCTTAGCTTAAGCTATGCTTAGTCTTGAACTTATGACATGTTTGATTTATGGGTCTTATGTTATGTTTGACCTATGGGTCTTATGATTTATTTGACCTTTGGGTTAACATTGTTAGATAGACATCATGGAGGTCGTACTAGCCATCCACCCCCGTTATCTATAAGATAATGCTTTCTCAAGTGTGAGCTATGTAATTGATGGATGAATGATAAGAATATTCATAATTTTCTACATGGTGACATATACAATTATACTTTAGTTGTATGTATTAGGTATATGCAAGAATGATTATAGTCTATGTTGGCACAACATGGCATTTTTATCTTGCTTCATACATTGCTTCTACCTTTTATATATAGAATTGATATGTATAGATAAAGTTGTGTTGAAGGAATGATGTTATGATGATTGTATGCATGAACGCTAGATTTTTAAAAATATGATACTTAGACAAGAATGGACATAATAGTGTTTCATATTTATACCTTATTTCAATGTATACACATAATAATATGCTTGGATGTATGTTCTATATGTATTTCTATATATATATATGACTTTAAATTATAAATATGTCTTAAATGTAAGAGATGTATTAAAATGTATCGCATGAAAACATAATTGTGTGTTGTTATAACATAGTAATCTTGGATACATCACTAAGCAAATTTTCTTAGTTCGTTAGTGGTTTTAGACATGCAAGTTCTTATTAATTCTTGAAATGGATAGCTAATATTAGTAAACATTGGTGTTTAAGAAATCGAAGAGAGGAAAAATGTTTACATATATATATGATCAGTATCGCATTTAAAACCTGAAGTTTCTATTTATTTCCATAAGTACAATAATGTATTTGTTTAGTTTATTGTATGGATAGTGAGAATGCATATGAAGTCCTATATATGAATTGCTATTGTAATGCTCATGCTCCAAGGCTTTATGAATAGTGCCACAAGGTTCGGGAAGTGTGCTTGGGTTGCTAGGTTACTTGCACATGGATTGATGTAGTGACACTGGTCATGAAACTTCAAGAGGCCTTAATTTGATGAAAATAGCAAAATTTAAAATATTAGCGAACCAATAATTCATTTCAGCCTGAAAGCTACCCCTCAGTGCAATAAAAATTTTTCAAGCTGGGATTGACCCAAGATGTGCCCGGACGGACTTGAAAATAATGGACCCTAAAGCTTAAAATTTACACTGAGTCTAATGGTGAAAAAATTTTGGAATCTCAGGGTGTTTGCAAATTTTCATAATTTTCAAGAATTGCACACAAATCGAGGTAGTTTGAAACTACCCTATCGAAAGAATTTGGCCATGAAAAGTTATGAGCAGGTATAAGGGATAAAAATATGAATTTTAAAATAAATGTTATTTTTCTGAGATCTGAGTGAATTATTATGAATTTTCAAAGTTTGCCACAAAATCAAGATGGTTTAGGAAGTTTTGGGATAGCCTTAACATGTTAAAATGGGGTCCACACCACGCCAAGTGGCTAAGCAAGTTTTCCAAGTGGCAAATCTCACATAACAAGTGGAATTCCACTTGAATTGAAGGATGGATTTTTCTTCCTTCTAGTTATTGATGCTAACGACACTGAGGGAGTAAACAACCCATAACTTTTTCTTCTCTTCACCAAAAATGGTGATTTTGGTCTCTAAATTTAAGTTTGCCTATTAGGAACCAAGGGTAAAAAGAATTAGGCAGAAAGAACTTCTCAATTGGGAGAAAAAAATCATCAAAGTTTTATGGTCCAAATAGTCCAAAATGCTAATCGAAAGGTGAGTTCATGGCTATTTCTCCTCCATTTCTTTGGTTTTTGGGTACTTTTAGATGCTGGATCATGCCTAACACCTATATGATAATGTGTGTGAGGTGTTTGTGGCATTGAGATGGCATTTTGAGGTCCACAAAGGAGGAAGGAAGCCACTATTGGTGCTGATTAGCTTGCTATCCTTATGGATTCAAGGGACTTCCATTACAAGTAAGTGAACTTCAAGCCTTTTTTTCATGTTTTAAGATGCCTAGGTTGATGAATGAGGATTTGGGATGGCTGGAGTGTTGAGTTTAGGATTGATTTTCTCCTTGGTAATATTAGTTAAGTGAACACTTAATAGGTTAGGGAGTATGTTTCAAAGAGCTTACATAGTTAGCTTTATTTCCTTGCTGATTTTGGTGGATATAGGTGCTTATCTTGGTTATAAAATGACTAGATTATAAATTCAGAATTTCTTGGTATGTTTGAATGAAGATTACAGCCATTTTGGTTGGAAATCGTGATGAAATATGCCATTCATACTTGTACCTAGAAACTATTCTTAGTGAATTTTCATGTGTGATGGTTAGTAACCTATGAGAATTGGCTTGAAATTAGCTGTATATGAGTATAATTGTGTTTATAGCTTATATGTATGGATGATATATATGTGAAATTGGTGAGGAAAACATGTGTATGTGTATGATCTCACTGGATAGTATGTCAAGGTATGGCATGGCATGGCATGGCATATATATATGTCATGGTATATGCTGTGGAATGGTGGGACATATGGTGTGTGATATGTGCGTCACATGTACATGGCATGTATAAGTATGGTATAATGTATGGTAAATAAAGGTATTGTAATGTGTTAACAATTTGGTATAAAATGCTATAGATATGGCAAAAAAGAGAAGTACTTAAATTAGCTTCATAGTGACCTAAAGTTTGCTTAAAAAGTGATACATAATTTAAGCACATGGTGTAATTGGTTTGAGGATAATTTGTGACCATATGCAACATAGTATGGCATGAAGGATGACTTAAATAGGACTTAAAACTTTACTAGAAGTAGTTGCATAAAAAGTGGCTCGAAATGAACTATGTAACTGAATATTTTTTTATGCCCTTGGGGCTAGATTTTAAACATGTATATGAATGGCTTTTGTGCCTATGGTTTGGCCTTGGAATTAGCCTAAATAGGTTTAGCTTCTGGCCTATGTATGTAGTTAACAAGACATTGAAAACTGTGTTAAATTTTGACTTAAAACTATCCTAGAACTTGCATGTAGAAAAGTGGTCAAAATGACCTATAACTATCCAATTGACCATTACTTGAACCAAAAATGTAACTTGACAGAAAGTGTTATCTTTTTAAGTATTAATGCCATGATAAATCATAACATATTAAACTTGAACTTTTGTAATAGCAGAATTAAATATTATTTTTGAATTTTTACTTGATAGAGCCAAAATATGGTTATACCAGGCTAGCTGAAAAATAAAGTATGTGATAAAAAATTTAATTGTCTATTTTTGGAACACAAATATTATAAGAAT